>WAAB01005898.1:205189-459547 GCA_013389865.1 Piaya cayana
AGTCTTTCCCTCCTCCAGTAGGCGGGTCACTTGGTCATAGAAAGTGATCAGGTCTGTTTGGCAAGACCTGCCTTTCATGAACCTGTGTTGACTGGGCCTGATCACCCAGTTCTCTTGCATGAGCTTCGTGATGGCACTCAAGATCACCTGCTCCATGACTTTCCCTGGCACAGAGGTCATACTGACAGGCCTTTAGTTCCCTCGATCCTCCCTCCAACCCTTATTGTAGATGGGCACAGTATCAGCCACCCTCCAGTCAGCTAGGACTGCTGGAAGATGATGGAAAGGTGTTTGGCAAGCACATCTGCAATATATGATATGATCCACTTGTGTGACCATGCTGTGGTCAATTTGTCATATTTGCTGACTATAATATTTTATTTTGTTTACAAGTCATCACCTCGTACAAAGAAAATTCTTGTTTTATGTGATTTATTCCAGAAACATAAATTAAAATGGTTGACCTTAAGATAATTATTATATGGTCATGTGGTCTTTACCGAATTATTTAATTTAGTGATTTTTTTTTAATTATGCAGAGATCATTGAATCCAACTCCAAAGATATTTAACATATAGAACTCCCATACAAGTGTATATGTAGAGATTGCTGTATATAAACAGAACACTTTCTTTACATCTCTTTCATCTGATCCTTTACCTGTAATAAAGGCAACGCTGTCTTTACAATAGTATATGCAACTACTGTTTTTTGCTTAAGTATCTGAAGCAAAAGTGATTTCTGTTTCAGTCCCAAGAAACCCAAATGATCTTCTGTTAAAGTTGTTGTTTAACCAGTAATGTGAGTCAACTCTTGTAGCATTTTTTATTCAGGAAGTTTACTGGAATGCAGTGCAAAATTACCTCCTTTTACAGAAAGGAAGCTAAAGCAACCACTACTTAATACTGTTAAGGTCATAGCTCTCTAGGAGGACGACATTTTAAGAGAAGTATATTTATGTATTTGTGTACATGTTAAACTGCAGGGTAACAGTTTAAAAGTTTATATCCTTATGTGACACCTGAGTATTACCTGTGTATCTCTACCTTTCATCACTACCTCCAAATCAAAACAGACAATGTTTGTCTTTATTGTGTTTTAAACAAGACCAAACCATTATCCTTCAATGCCTTGTCACTGAAAAACAAGGGAATATGTTTTTTTTACTATTCCAGGATTGTAATTCTTGCTGCAAACTGAATAATTTTTATTTTCTATTGAGTTTTTTATTTCAAATATTCATATTCTGTTAGTTGTGACATTTTTATTTAAATTTCATCTTGGGTGAAAAATTCAGGAGTGGGATTACCAATAACTGTGTTTGATTCAAGCAGTTATTAACATACAGGATATACTACATAGACAAAATGAGGTATGTTTCTGCCCAAGGTGGATGGCAGCTGTTGAATTTAACAGCTCTATGCCAGCTTACTCATTGTGTTTAGGTTTGCTGTCAGTCAAGTTTACTTTATTTATTGTCATATGCTATAACTAATCTTCCCAGAAAGATGCAACAATGCAGCAAATAGCTACTTATGCGACCTACAGAAATTGAGCTTCTGGGATTAATGAAGGAAACAGGGCAAGACACAGTTACAAAACTTTCACTTTCCTACCATGTTGGAGAAATGAGTAGCAGATAAGACACCTGCCATGAATTTTCAAAATTTCATGTTAATTGAATACAATCTATTCACATTTAAGTGCAATGCAACTATATGATGTGTTTCACTCTGTTCTGGGAAGTTCCCATGACATAAATCAGCCTGGCATGATTTAATTGCCTATTAAGAGTGGTACAACATGAAACATAAAATAGAAGGGACTGTATTTTTAAAAAAGTTGTATTAGATGTTGTGACTCAAAATTATATTTTTCAGATGGTTCAGATTAGTAAGTGAGAAAGTACAAAAGTTCATTTGAGACACTGAAGATTTATTAAATATCAGTAATTGCCACCAGTGTGTGACAGAAGAGACGAGATCATGCTTGGCACTGCAGTGCCATCTTTCAGTGGCAGAAATCTCAAATCTATATGAAAGTGTGGCAAGTTGCCTATCTGTCTTCTGCTACCACCCACCTCACTACAATCTCCTTTCAGGGAGTTGTAGAAAGCCATAAGGTCTCCCCTCAGCTTCCTCTTCTCTAGGCTAAAGAACTCCAGCTCCTTCAGCCACTCCTTGTAAGACTTGTTCTCCATCCTCTTCAGCTTCATTGCCCTTCTCTGGACACGCTTCAGAACCTCAATGTCTTTCTTGTAGTGAGGGACCCAAAACTGAACACAGTACTCAAGGTTCGGCCTCATCAATGCTGTGTATGGGGGCACAATCACTTCCCGGATCCTGCTGGCGGCGCTGTTTCTGATACAAGCCAAGATGATACTGGCCTTCTTGGCCACCTGGACCACTGCTGGCTCATGTTCAGTCAACTGTCAAACAACACCCAGGTCCTTCTCTGCCAGACAGCTTTCCAGATACTGTTCCCATGTAGCACTGCATGAAGTTGCTGTGTCCCAAGTGCAGGACTCTGCACTTGGCCTTGTTGAAACTCATCCTGTTGTTCTCAGCCCATTGATCCAGCCTGTTCATACCCCTTTGCAGAACTTCCCTAACCCTCAAGCAGATCAACGCTTCCACCCACCTTACTGTCATCCATGAACTTACTAAGGGCACATTAAATCAAGGTCATTGATACAAATATTGAATAGAACTGGGCAGAGCACTGAGCCCTGGGGAACACCACTTGTGACTGGCCTGCAACTGGATTTAACTCTGTTTACCAGCACTCTTTGGACTTGGCCATTCAGCCTTTTTTAACCCAGCAGAAAGAGTATGCCTGTCCAGTCCAGTGGCAGTTTCTCAAGACGAATACCATAGGAAGTCATGTCAAAGGAAAAGGTCATGTACAATACATCCACATTCCCTTTTCTATTAAGCAGTCACCTTGTCATAGAAGGAAATCAGGTTAGTTCAGCACGACCTGCCTTTCAGAACGCCATGTTGACTGGGCCTGATCAACTGGTTTTCTTGTATCTGCTGTGTGATAGCACTCAAGATGACATGTTCTATGACCTTCCCTGGCACCAAGCTGAGACTGACAAGCCTGTAGTTCCCTGAATTCTCCCTCTGACCCTTCTTTTAAATGGGTGTAACTTTTGCCAACCTCCAGTCAAGTGGAAATCCTCAGGCTGCCAGGACTGCTGGTAGATAAAGGAAGAGGTTTCAGTGAGCACCTCTGCCAGTTTCCTTAATAACTTTGGGTGGATTCCATCTGGCCCCATAGACCTGTGAATGTCTAATTGGCTGCGTAGGTCTCTAACCATTTCCTCTTGGATCACTGGAGCTTTGTTCTGCTCTCCCTCCCTGTCTTCTGGTTGAGGAGGCTGAGTACCCAGAGAACATCTTACCATACTATTAAAGACAAAGAAGGCATTAAGTAACCCAGCCTTGTCTTCATCCTTGCCATTATTGTTGCCCCTTCATCCAATAAAGGATGGAGGTTCTCCTGGCCCTGCTTTTATTGCTGATATATTTGTGGAAAGAATTTTTTTTAATCTTTTCAGAGAAGTGGCCAATTTAAGTTCTAGTTGGGATTTAGCCCTTCTTATTTTCTCTCCACATGTAGACCTCCCAAGACACCTGCCCCTTCTTCTAAAGCTCACAAACTTTCCTCTGTTTTCTTATATCCACTCAGATTGCCCTGCTCAGCCAAGCTAGTTTTCTCACCCACTGGCATATTTTCCAGCACACAGGGACAACCTGCACCTGCATCACCAGGATTTCCTTCTAAAAGATATACTGTGATGTCCTGATTAATTCTACTCTGGTACCAAATATGTGCCACTACTTACACAAAAGTTACAATTACAGCAAGTGCAGGAAGTGCTCAAGGGCCTCCTTTATTTATTTATTTATTTATTTATTTATTTATTTGGTTTTTTGTTTATTTATTTTCTGTTGCTGGACTCTAACTTGGGAAAGTTTTAATAAGTTTAATGTGTAAATATTTTTTAACTTTCCTGAAGAAGGCTCAAATCAGTGGGAATAATTTTCTTACTTCAGTGGATTCTGAGTCCCTGCGTATGTCTTTGAAGATTAGTGCATGAAAATGTTTTTTGATGTGTTGCTCCCTTCAGACTTTTCCCTTCCTTTTTCTAAAAGGAGAAATCACTTACTTTTCCTTCAAGAGGAGTGTGGAAATCTATATGTTAATCCATTCACTTTTCCCTTTACCTTCTTTGCTCACTTGCTGGTAGCCATATTACAGTTTAAGTATGATCTCAGTATTATTCGACCACAAATCTAATGTACTCACTACTCCTTAAATTGTCAACCAGCATAAATAGTCTCTTTTCTTCCTCACTCATTTTCCTTTCTTTACTTGACAGTGGCCCAAATTGAGCAGAATATCCCCTCTCAGCTCTTTTCATTCTCAAAGATAAACAAAGCAGGATCTTGGGATATTTCTCATTACAGATGTAACCTATTAGCCTATCTAGACTCTTTACTCTTCTCATCATCTCCTTAGCTCTTCTCTTCAGCATGTGATTCATGGGGTTTTTTTGAAGGAGGTAACCAGATTACAGTCATTATTTTGATGAAACCTCACTATATCAGTAAGGGGTATGCTTTTCATTTTTTTAAACATGTTACCAGCCAACCCTCCTGCTCTCTCCCATGACAAAAGGAATCATGGAAGATTACATGTCTTTTTGTTGACATAATTTGTTTTATTGGCTATACTCACAGAAGGTATGGGAGCGCATACCATCCCCTAATGGTACAGTTTACATTAGCAAGTGGGATAAAGTGTTATCATTTTAGGAAAGCACATCTTTTCTATCTGTCTGAGTAAAGGGTACATCCTGAATCACAGGCACTTGAGGAAAAAAGGAAAACAATTAAAATGCATTGTCTAGAGTAGAGAAAGTCCTGAGTAAACTAAGATATTCGGCAGATAAAAATCAATGCTACATTTCTTTATAAGCACCAAAAATAAATGAAGGACTTTCTAGAAAGGATTTTCTAGGAGCATCTGTAAGGTGCAGAGGCCACTTAAAAGAGATCATTAGACAAGATCTAATAAAATAGAGATTAAATGACAGCATGCTACAGTCTCATGTTGAGATGAAATTTACACCAAATATTTAAACTGTATGTTTACATGTACAGTAAAACAAAGAGGAGGGGATCAGGAAGGGTGCTGCTGATGAACTCAGAGTTCTGGGGGTGGGAAGGGGGGAGTGTTAGAAAGTAGATGCACTCTTTTCTGCTATGTAGGAGGCAGAGTTAGATTATTTTATGATTTTTCTCATAATTTTGTTTTATTGACATTAGTACTAGGTAAGAATGAAGAACAAATCCTTGGTAGTATTTTTTTTTTGTGCTTTAACTTTTGTTATAAAAATTATAAATACAGATTTGGTAGTTATGTTAATTAAAATTGTCAGTGAATCTCTGAATATAAACCAAACCTGTTCTTCATTATTCTTTATCTCACATCTCTGTTTTTCACCATGTAGGTTTATCCCACTTCTCTCTTTTAGGTCATCCAGGGATAAAAGAGAGATTTTATGTGTCAAAATATATAGGACAGTTAGCAAGTTTTGTTTATTGATTTTCTAGACTTCTTTCACCTCTTGCATAGAAAGAGAAAAATGCTTATCCTGCCATGCTTTAATATTATCTGTTTCAGTGCTTTAGAACAACTGAAAGATAAAAATGTTGTTACCCTGTTGAACCACTCACAGATGTTCATTGGTGGGTAATAAACAATTCCATTTAAAAATGAAACACTCATCTTTATTATTTTAGCTTACCTAAGTCATCTTCATGGTACATTCCATTTGCAGTTCACTGTCACCTGAATTCAGTTACAATTAAAGGCTTTGAAATCTGTAATTTAATCCCTTTAATATTTACTGCTGTTGATCTTTTCATGTAATATTTTGGGTTTTTCAATGGGTCTGATCCAAGGACCAAATAAGCCAACAGGAGAATTTCTACCAGCTTCAATGAGCTATAAATAAAGCCTCATAGGCCATGGAATGTGAGGACATTTTATCTAAGTACATTCAATTTAAAGATTACTGAAGTTTTCATTATCTGAAAATTGTTTGGATTATGTAAAATGAGTTTAGTCTCATAGTGGCAGTCTTAGGGAATTGATGATGTTTAGAAAAACCCAAACAACAACAAAAATCCCACTGATATTAGTTTCTGTGGTTACAATTCCATTTCTGCTTGCAGGAGCCCTACTGGACTAAAACTTGCTACAATGTCTACTTTTAATTAAAATCACAGCAATATATACACACCCCAGGGCACATAGGCCGAGGGAGGTGATGGAAATGGGTCATGATAATAAAATTCCCTTTGGATCTTTGAATTCAATGTGTACCACAAAATCACAAGTTCATCTTAAAAATCGGTGTCATTAGAAGAAAATATTGCTAATGTTTAATGCAGAATCAGTATACTTTTTGCTATAAATTTGCATTTTCTTGTGGTAATTTCCCCCTCCCCTTCTGAGACTTCTTTCTCAGTCAAGCTTCTGTACATCAGCAGCTTTATCACCTCCTGGTGACTCAGTATAACCTTTAGTATTCAGTAACACTGCTGGGAAAGAAATGAATGCAATCCATCCCATAAGATTAGAAATTCTGCTACCTGTTAAGGTTGGAGAAGAGTTAAGAAATCCCTTTGAAATAATTTGCAGTGTTTGTTTCTTCCTTTTTTTCCTAAAGCTCTTTAACTCTTAAGCAGAGGCTACCTACATATGCATCCATTAATAGAATAAAAGATCCATTCAGTCATGCATAAAATGACGTCTCGAAAGAGTGCAACAGAATGCACTCTTCCCATTTTCAACAACATAACTAATGCTCACTATGGCTCATGCTTTTCTATCTCCATTTTAATTCTTCCAGTAGAATACTGTTCTGTGCTGTAAAAACAGTTCTGAACATGATGTGATTAACCTTAGGGTCCCCCCATCCCCTCGTCTCAAAGCCCCCTTGTACATGGCCTATGCTTTCTATTCATGTTCAACCATCTGATTTCCATATCATCCTGCTCAGCCTCACAAGCTGCTATTAGCATAACATAGCTTTAGTGTGACAGTGATTGAAGCCAGTGCTTGCTGAATGCAGTATCAAAGCATAATTTGCCAGAAATCAAATCTAATTTACTGTGTACTATTTAAATTTCTCATAAAGAAAAAAAAAGAAGTTTCAATAGAAGTATACTAAGTCTGTAGTTTTAATTGTTCTTTTTTCTTATTTTTGTCTAGTCTGGAATTCAAGTAATATATTTCCTTTTAAAGCGATTGTCTTTGACTTTCAAACGTCAGTTAAGCAAGAGTTTTTTCCACTTTGTTTATTCCAATCCAGTTAATGTTACACCTGAAACAGTAAAGGCTAATAGTTTCATAGGGACAACGCTCAGTTTGCTGCTTGATAACAGTTTTTTCAACAGATTCTTCTAATGGCCTTAATGTTTAGCTTGAATTAAACATTAAACTGCCACATAACTTGAACAGCTGAAGCATATCAAGCCTGCTGTTATTTCTCTAACTGTACCTTTGGAGAATGTTTTAAAATTTCACCTACTTTGAGAGAAGCAATAGTAACTTGAATTCGGGTTTGTCTAACATTCCACTGAACCTGAATTTGAGGAAATCATGGTCTCAGTTAACCTTTTTGCAAAATGGGAGTAATAATATTTATCTATCTTTATAAACAGCACCTATATATGAAGAAAATGATCTGTATTTTTAGGAAAATTGAAGAGCACAAGTGTTTATTCTGTCAAAGAAGCCTTGCTGTCTCTGAGCAAATAATGGCAGTCTTACTGCTTTGGTAGTTATACTTGACTATGAATTACTCCTGCAATTATTAACTATTGCTTTCAGTTACCAACTTGCATTATGCAGCTGGAAACTGATAGATAAAAGTTATATGGGGAAAACATTGTTTATATGCTGTAAATAAGGTCATTTTTATCAGAGTCTGTAAACAGAGCTATAGCAGAATATGACAACAAACTAGAACAAAATGGAGGTTTCCTTCGTTATAGAACCCCATCTCTGAATAAATAAAAAAGCACATACAAGGTTTTACCTTTCCAAAGTGAAGGTTTTTATTTTCTTTAAAATTATGAGATTAAATAGTTTGGCTGAAGGATTTAATTTTGTGCTCTAATTATTGTAGTGGCCAATAAAAGTCACTTCCTTGTGAGATCAAGAGATTATATTTAAACATAATGTCTGATTAATGTATTTATTTTATAGTGAATTTCTAGTCATTATGGCTGCAGACAAATGCAAGGAAAAATATCCTTCCATAAGCATACATCATTGTTTACTGGAGTGCTTAAAAGCCTAAACTAGTAGCTGTGACACCATGAACCTTCTGTTCACCTGATGTGGCAAATGCTGGAGAGGACTTGGAGTGTGACAGGGAGAGAACAGAACAACAGGGTCAGTCCTTGTCATTTGGATTATCTAGACTAAACTACAGCCTTAATAGCTGTTTCTCTTCCTTGTCTTTTTGCAAAAGAAAGGATCAATTTTCTACTCTTAAAAACCCCAGAGTTGTTTGAAGTTAAGAGCAGATAAAAAACTAGAAACTAACTAGAAATTAGGGTGTTCATCTCTCATTATCTTTTGGCTACCAAATTACCTTAATTTGGTCCTTGGAATGTCTGTGACAGCAACAAGTTCAATGGTATTACATCTGCTCAGAGCTTTGAATTATTGATTCACAGTACAGCCTTGTGTGTGAGAGAATATTTAAAATGAACTCTTAAACTTACCTACTTTATATTTATTTGGTTATGTGATCTGAAAGAGGCTCATGGAAATGCCACACCATTCTTCCTTCTGTTGAGGCATCTCAAGCACCATCTGCATAACATACTTCTAGTGCACCAAACATGCCTACACAGCGATCTTGGACATCAGTCATGCTTAGGTATAATCTATGTATAAATCTCCTGCCACCAGGTTTTAATGTCACAACAGAAAAAAAATAGTCTTGAGGCCACTCATAATGCAGCATAGACATAGGACTCATGCATAGTTCCTGTCAAATGCAAATACAACAGAAGAAGTTAGAGGTTTTCTACTCACCTTTCTGCCTGAGCTTGCTATTGATTCTATATTAATATCCTGAGCAATGAACATATATGGGCAAGCAGTGATTACTGAACTAATTCAGTGGCCTTTATTAAGTGGGTGGTGAGAACTGTAGAGATACCTTAGCCTAAGCTATGACTATATGAATGCAGGTTTCTCATTCATGACTTAAAGATCTTACTCTATTTCCTTCCCTATACGACTGATTGAACAAACACATGCTAGATACCACAGTACTGCTTGGTGACACTTGTAGGGGCTGCACACAGAAATGCAAGGTAAAACATGGCGAGTAAAAAAAAAATGCTGCAGTCCATCCAATGCTTAAGGAATAGTATAGAATGAGTTCAAATCTTAATATGTGTGTAGCAACTCCTGTGGTCTTACAGAAACCTCAAAACATACAAGTATAACTGGTCAGCAGCAGGGCACCGAATCTTAGGTCCCTGCCCTTTCAGAACACTAACACCTGCTGAGGCTGATGGAAGTTGCGGACACTTCTGTTTCCAGAGAGGTCAAAACGTGTGTTCAGGAATTGTGAGGCAGAAGGAAGACTCCTCATATTGTCCTCACCCTCTGTCTTCCAAATTGATTGTGATTTACATTCAGTAAGTGCTTTGCAGTTCTTGTTCTAAGAATGCATTTAACAAGGGCTAGTCAAGTGGTGCTTTTTAGACTCCTGCTTATCTGTAAAGTCTTGGGGAGTACCTTGTGCAGTAACTGTAAAGTTTATTTAAAAAAAAAATCACATCTGCATACATTTCTATAGAGTTAGCAGATTTGTGTCTGTGCTGTCAGCAGGTGTAATCAGAAGCAGGGTCTTGATTACTCTTCATGACTAATTAAATAATTTGTAATTATAATGGTGAAAATATGGTTTTCTAAAACACTTAAATTCTATTTACCTAAAAGCTTAGTGTTCCTAAACTATCCCCCTCCACAACCACCAAACCAGGTATGGAACAGAAGAAAATTAATGTGGGAGTTTTTATTATTAATATTATTTTGTCCCATTCTTCAGCCTGCCCCAAAAGTTAGCTAGTCTTTTGATGAGAATATTTGGAGACACTTCTTACATTAAAAAAAAAAAGTCAACTAATACAAATCCAATTCTAGTGAATTCCAGTGTTGAACTAAGGCTGAAAGTTTTGCATGTCATATATAAAGAAGTTATTTTACTTTGTCACATCATGCTCAAGATAGTCACTGATGTCAAGCTTTTTTCTCTCAAATCCTCCAGCGCTGCTTCTTCACCACTTTCCTTTTGCACATTAAGACCTTTTCTCTCCTTTCTTATTCCCACTATTAACTCTCTATTCTCCATCAACACCCTCAGACAAGTAAAACTACCCTCTCTTTTAGAAATTGTTCACTTCTGACTGCCTCCTGGCCCCCTATGTCTCAATAATGTTAATACCATCTACGTGAATACGTACCCAGTCCTGGTTCTTTCTTGTTTCGACTCCCATTTTCTCCTTTTTTGCTTTCCTTATCTCTTCCTAATCTCCTGGAATATGTATTCCTTCTTTCTCACTACTCACTGCTGTCCACTAAATCTTCAACTGTTTTTTCTTTCTTGCCTTTACACAAGCTTAAATCAGCATCTCTCAAGTTCGTATTGTCATGGCAACTGTACTTTTTACAGCATGTCCTCCTTCCTACTCCATTATTGACCCACACTATCCCTAAGAGAAGTGAGGGAGCTCTTGAACTTCTGTCCTTCTGCTGTCATCTAGGCCTTCTTCTCTTTCTCAATAATTTTTAAAAGTCTAGCAAGGTATGAATTAGGATATACAGACTGCCTTTTTCAGTCTGCCTCTCCTAATTCATACCTTGCTATACACAACAGCCCCAGACAACAACTTCTATGAGGCATAGAGGGTATGAGAGTGCTGATACATGGCCAGAACAAAGACAGAATACATCCAGAGTCAGTATCATAAATGTCTGACTGCTGCTCCTTAGCATTTGTTGTCATCAGAACTTATGCTAGCATGTATGGTTGTAACATTTCTATGTTTCCTTACTATTTTTTTTTGTTGTTTTTTTTTACAACTGGGAATATCACATGCTGATATTGCTGCTTTTTTTGTTGCTGTTGCTGTTTTTGTATATATATTAGTTCTGTCTATACTAATTAATGTTTCTGGTCTTATGTCCTCCAGCATAAAAAAATACCTCCATAATGTTGTCTCTTTCCTTCAATGTTCCTTGTCTCCCCCTTGCAAAATATCTTAAATTTACTCCATGTTTTTTCTTACGTTGTAGCTCCCCCACAGTTTGTGGTGAGACCGCGAGACCAGATTGTAGCCCAGGGTCGAACAGTGACTTTTCCATGTGAAACTAAAGGAAATCCCCAGCCAGCAGTTTTCTGGCAAAAAGAAGGAAGCCAAGTAAGTTATATGTACCCTATGAATTTTTCAAACCTTTCACTCTAGTTATTTTGTTAGATTTTTAGGAATGTTATTTCTTTTGCCTTTCACAGATTCTTCTAACATTTCACAGGAATTTGCCTTTTAAACTATCATTATTTTCTACAAACATTTTTGTTGCTGTTTTTTTAAAAAATACTATTACTGTGAAGAACTCAAAGGCCATTTAAGTTAGTGACGTTTGTGCTAGGTGCTGTTTAAGTGTATAAAAGAAATAGTACACATCCTAAAGACTTTTCATTCTGAAACCCCCAACAAACAGGTGGATGAGACAAACATAGTAGATATAAAAGATATGACACATTTTTTAACTAATCTGAATCAGAAATTACAGTTCACAGCTTGTCTGGTCATGATCAAGCAGAGATACATCTAGCAAGTTGATTTGCATTTGCATATTCTCATAGTGGATACAGATACAGGTTTTGAACACACAGATGCTTTTTATAGTAAAATTGTCTCAGGAAACTTCTGAATCTGGTTTTGAAAATATTTTGCTGATCCTTACTGTAATTTTTTGAAAGCAACATTTCTAATGTAACAGTCAACATTACTGTCGACTGACACTAACCTGTATAGCTTGGTATTTGAATGTCATGCCATAACATTGTTATACTGCTGTTGTTGTACTGGCACTATGTTAAGGCAGAAGTCAGACCTTCTCACTTTCAACCTATGATTCATGTTAGGAAGTTAAATTTGAACACTGTAAACTATGTACTGTATTCTCTTTTGTGTCATGGTTGGGGCAATCCACAACATGTAGAAGTTGTGGGCCAAAAGACCATCTTTATTAATTTTACAAGACTTTTTATACCCCTTCCTGAGCTGCACATCTGTGCACAATTGGTTTAGCTAAAGACCGACAGTTCATAATTGGACAACTCCTTCTCAGTTGTAACTTCATAATTGGGTGATTCCACCTGCAGCCTGGCAGCTTCCTAATCATGTTTACTCAGCTCTTCTTGGCGCCTTCCAGCTTCTCCAAGGATACACAGGCATCTATTCAAGGCCAATGTTTAAGTTCACACACTCTAACTCCTCGGACCAGCCGAGGTTTCCCACACTTGCAACTGAGGAAAGATTGAAAGGGAAAATGGAGGCTCAAGGAGGCTCAAGGATAGTGCCTTCTCCAACTCTCTGATGAAGCCTGTCATGACTACATCTATCTATGCATCTATATTGTATACCTATCTCTGTTGGCTAAATTAGTCTTTTCAGAGCCCTGTGCTACTTTTTCCCATATGGTGATATGCAAGTTAACTCAAGTATCTCTACTGGGCTGTGCAGTACAGATGTGATGTACTTTTTGTCTAATCTGGTGGTATTTTGGGTACCAGCTCAGGTGAAAAGTGAAATAAGAACTGAACCATGGATCTGCCATTCTACTCCACTTGCTCCTATTTCACCTTCTCACAAGGTCAGGTAACTGGTCTGAAATGACAGGGTCAAGGCTGACAGCATTTTTTGCCCTGTTGCATTTGTGACTTAAAAAGATGTGACACTATTACTTTATGTGACGCTATTACTTCTATGAGTTCAAACTTAACCTTCAGAATATTTCTTTCAGTGTATTACTTGGACAACTTTAGATCTAGCCTCCATGGATCACATCCTGGAAAAGCACAGTATAGTGAGTTCTCACTTAGGTGAAAAATGTTCCAAGCAGAAAGTAGAATAGGCTGTTGAAATTAAAGTAGGAAGTACTGATGTTCTAGCAAATATCTCAAACCCCTTCCTTGTAGAGCATTTTAATAACATGGTAATGTTTATGTAAAGTGAGCTTATAGTGTCACACTTGAATCTAATAAAGTGGACATCCATCATGGTGTAATAAAGAGAAGAGCTTCTAATTAAAGTAGGACATCATTTGCGGGATTAAAGTCATTTAACGTAATTGAAAAGTGTTAATACTCTATTTTATCTTCTTCCATTCGTATCACTTCAAGGGTAAAAACATTTTAAGGTGAAAATGCATCTTGTGTCTTTAATTGAATGTTATAACCTACTGATTGTACCATGTTGAAGCTGTTTAATTGCAAACCTGGAATATTAATTACTATGTTGAGAACCAGATCCCTGAGGGTTAGAATAGTGTTTTTTGGCAAATAAATGCAATATAAAAATTGATATGTACATGGTTTATAATCAAACCTTGAAATGTATCTCAAACATGATTCACTACATTCTCATGTTAATCTTAATTCAGTATCAATGAAATAAGTTAGCGTTACCATATTGAGATACAACTTGCCAGATTTTGTAATGAGATGCCATAAATAGATGAGTTTCCACATGCTGTACATCATCATACATATATGGAGGAAAGTATTTTGGCCAAATTACATGACTTTTCACCCTTACGTGCCTGGCTACAAGTTATTGCTTGACTTTACAATGCTTGCTTCTGCTTTTATTCGAGGAACTGTTTGCAGCATCACTGTTATTGTTAAGAGTGATGTTATGTAGTCATGTTAGCCCACTCTAGTAACTGCAGCACATTTTTCATTATGAATCCATTTCTCAATCCTGCATTTCTGAGCACAACCAGCTGGAAGGGAGGAGAGCTGTTCCCTCCTGAGAAATTTTCTGTGGCAGCTTGTGTGTAAACAGCTGGTCCTTTGTACTCAGTAGCCTTTTCCCCGGAGATTAACAGCTGCCCACCAATGAAATGCACCAGGGCAGGGCATGTGTAACCTTTAGACTCTCTGGATTAAATTCTTCCTTGAGATAAATTCAGTGGTGGTATATCACAGTTGAATCTGGTCCTCCTGTCTGCAACCCAGCATGCCGCCATTGTGTCCAGATGAGCAACCTCACAGCTAATTAAAACCAATGAAATTGTAAGAACATTTTAAAAAGTACTGTAATTTTGGACAAGTTATATTTCATAGCTGTCTGGTTTTCAATGTGAGGAGTCATGAGACTGATTAATACCTCTTGATGTGTGGAATATTCACAGGGACATGTTACCTCTCCAGAACAGATAAGCCCATGCTGAAGTTAAAAAGAAGAGTAGCCTCCTCGTTCTAATGCAGTGATAAGGAGAACTCTAGGTCCTTTTTCTCTTAAGACTTAGGAGTTTGATCCTTGAACTATCTTCTATGTTATGTTTCTTTTAACATTTTTTTGTGATGAGTGGTAAAGGGAGTCAAGCTCTGCTATATCAAAATTCTCTGCTTTCTATAAAATTTAGTGGAGTTTAAGTGATGCACTTGTTTGGCAAGTATTGGTGCCAGGAAGAGGTTGTTCTGAAAGTTCCAAGGCAGTTCAGAAAACAGAGCAATTTTTTGAGACCCACTTAGTCCTGTAGTCTGAAATTGTTTCAGGATTTTCACACTTTTTTCTTATTGGATCGGACATGTTTACTGGCTGCATATTGATTTTTGAGGAAAAAAAATTGCTCTGAAAAATGTCTTGAACATTGATATTGAAAGAGGGTAAGGGAAAAGACTCACCCTAGGGTGACAAGTAGCATAGTAGTTTAATACAGTTATATGGATACCTGGACTGTTGAATCTTATTTAAAGTGTATCTCTGCTGGGCAGAGACCAATGGCATGAGGTTTAACACAGCCATATGCCATGTCCTGCACTTGGGGCACAACAACCCTGTGCAGTGCTACAGACTAGGAGAAGTCTGACTAGAAAGCTGCCTGGAGGAGAGGGACCTGGGGGTGTTGGTTGACAGCCGTCTGAACATGAGCCAGCAGTGTGCCTAGGTGACCAAGAAGACCAATGGCATCTTGACTTGTATCAGAAACGGTGTGACCAGCAGGTCCAGGGAGGTTATTCTCCCTCTGGACTCGGCACTGGTGAGACCACACCTCGAATACTGTGTTCAGTTCTGGGCCCCTCACCACAAGAAGGATGTTGAGGCTCTGGAGCATGTCCAGAGAAGAGTAGCAAAGCTGGTGAAGGGGCTGGAGAACAGGCCTTATGAGGAGCGGCTGAGAGAACTGGGGTTGTTTAGACTGGAGAAGAGGAGGCTGAGGGGAGACCTTATTGCTCTCTACAACTACCTGAAGGGAGATTGTAGAGGGGAGGGAGCTGGCCTCTTCTCCCAAGTGACAGGGGACAGGACAAGAGGAAATGACCTCAAGTTCTGCCAGGGGAGGTTCAGTGAAAGGGTCATTAGGCAATGGAATGGTCTGCCCAGGGAGGTGGTTGTCTCGCCTTCCCTGGAGGTGTTTGAGGCACGAGTGGATGAGGTACTGAGGGGCATGTTTTAGAGATTGGTGGGAATGGTTGGACTCGATGATCCGGTGAGTCTCTTCCAACCTGGTGATTCTATGATTCTATGATTCTCTCATTTTATTGCCAAAAACAGAGACAAAAAGGTATGAGTTTCAGTTCAAAGCAGAATTTTTAAAAATCCAATTTTGTTGCTTGTGTATTCCTGACAGTTTTTTGTAAAATATTAAGTTCTACTATAGAAGAAGCAGATCTACAGAAAATTCTTTTAATACCCTACTCAATATATTTAGATTTTCTCTCTAGAGTATTTAGACAGGCTTAAAAGTTTGTAGGGAATCATCATTAGAAAGTACAGCAGAGCTATACAGAGCTACAGTAATGACTGAACGCTTGTCACAACATGGTAACAGTGTTTTGGGATAATTCTGATTCAAATAATCATATTTTTCATAGAGGCTTATTTAGCTGACATAAAAACCAGACCTTGTTTTCCTGGAATTGCTGTTGTTTAATTATTGGTTAATCAGTTCCCCCTTCTATTTCACTGGGCACTGCTGCGGATCTTCCTGTTCACATTGCCTCCCTTTTCCCATTCTTTTTTAGTCGCATCAAAAGCTATGCTAGATGAAATAACTTTTTTCCTTGAAAACACAGCCCTCAACATTCAAACCTCTTTGGTTCTTTCCTATATTATTGATTCATTCTGTTCTTCATCATATGCAATGACTACTACATCCATTCCAGTTACTCTTATTGGCATCTCTTTTCTCCAGTCCAGCCCAAAGGCAAAAGATTACCTCCCTGTTTTGTGCTAACTGATTTCTTATCCCACATTAAATTATTTTTTCTTTTTGAGATTTCCATATCATATTTATACCCTTTTTCTTCACCCTCAAGGCTCCATGCTGCTTTTCTCCTTTTATATATCTTTAATTTCCTTTTACTTCTCCACTAAGCTGTCATTCTCTGCCAACTTCTCCTCCTTCATGACCTGTCTGTATCTTCCTCCCAGCTTTCCTTCCATGCCCTGCTCTTACTATCTCCTTTGCCCAGAATGTAGTCACAGCCAAACAATAGCAACATGCTTTCTCACATCACCAGGACTCAGTTCTTTCTGGTAGTTTTTTTAATTCTTACTGTAGTGTTGCATCCTCCTGGTTTGATCGTCAACTAAGTGTTTCATTACAATTACATTTGGAATGAAGAAGAAATTGTTACTAATACAAATCACTCAGGTGTGGTTGTTGGAAAATTTCTTCTCGCCTATACCCCCAGCCAGAATACAACACTGTGTGCTGTCAAGGGCTGTTTCTAATTTAAACTGCAAGTTGCCAGAGGCAGGGAAAGCTAGATCTATATGTTCATAAAGTCACAACCACAGTTACTTTTTCCTCTAGTTTATATATAGTACTTTTAAGGAAAAATAATTGTCTCTCTAGCTGATGGAAAAGTGATGCTTTTGTGTTTTGAATTGATGTGAGATAATTTGTCTTTGCAGAATCTACTCTTCCCAAACCAGCCTCTCCAGCCCAACAGCAGATACTCAGTGTCACCAACTGGAGATCTCACTATTAACAACATTCAGCGGTCTGATGCAGGCTACTACATTTGTCAAGCACTGACGGTTGCTGGAAGCATTTTAGCAAAGGCTCAGCTGGAGGTTACTGATGGTGAGCTATAGAAATTCCTATTATTTTTTTTCCTGTCAAAAGTATTTTAAAAGCAGTGTAAATAAAGGCATATGAGATCACATAATTCACACAAGTAAACAGACAAGTTTCTACAGAAAATGCAATTAAAAAGAGTCTTTTAATTCTCTACGGTATCAAAAAGGCATTGAAGTCTAGTTTCCCTTTTGCTTGCTTTATGAAGGTTCCTTGCAAACAAGGGACAAACAAGATTAGAATGGGGTTGATGACAAAGGAAGCTTATTGGTTCACTAGAGCTAATAAATAAGTGCAAAAAAACCCCAACAAACTCATGAAGAATTAATAGATTCATGATTAAAGCATTGAATTGGGGTGCAGAAAATTGAGGTTCAGTTCCGTCAGCCTTCAGTATTATATTATTATCAGCTAGTTTGGGGATATGTCTGTAGCTCAATTAAATCAACACAGTTGCCTCAAACTTACTGGAGTACAGTTGTTTTAGAACAATGAGAAAGCGTAGGCCTTTAGTTCTTCTGTGAATAAGGCACCTACCTCAGAAGCGCATTCTAAGAATTTCTCAGTATGGATAGGTGTGAAAAGAGCAAATATGTAGGTAAAGAAGAGTTTTCATGAAAGGAGAAGCATTATATAATCTGTCTTGATGTTTCTATTTCTAGATTTGGGGTTTGAAATTTATCCTGCTTGCCTGCTTGAAATTTACCTTATTCCATTGACAAACTTGAATCCTTTTCATATGTGAGGAATCCTCTTGATGTTCTTCTTCATCCCATAGTGAACAGAAGCCATTTTGCATCTTTTAGTGTTATTGAAGAAAACAACAGAATTCCTCTGATGCTAGGAGATTGTGGCATTCCCTGGCATCATTATTCCTTGTCTTAACTGACTCTTTAAATATCTCCTGACAGACTTTGATGATTTTTTTGCCATTAAAATTGTTGTTATATGCAGAGGTCTACTTTTACCTTTCCCTTAGAGACTTGCCCACACCATGAAAGTTTGAAAAGATGTCTAATTCTGAATAATCTGGGTTTTCACAAGAGCATATTCATCACAAGTGACAGGTAGAGAGGTTCAGGCTCATGTTATAAAGGTTTGAGCATTAATTTGATGCTTTTTCTTTGTTTTCCAAAAACTGTCTATGTTTTTATCATGGGTGAGATAATTTCTGCCTTATCCTTGCATCTTTACAAGCACGTTGCTTTTCTGTAAAGTAGTTTCTGGAGCCTAAAGCTGAACATTTGCTCTACAGTCTCTTTAAGTCTTTTCTCTCATGGTCTATGACAAAATGATGCATTTTCATTGAATTCAAATTTAAATGTATATTAAAAGGTTATTTAAAATTAATGGAAAGGCAGTATTTTTTAATATCTGTCCATAGCACTGGCTGATTCAGTGCCAAGATGGTGATTGGAATAAATAGAACACACAAATATTGGTTAAGAGGACATTGAGCTGCTAATGGTTGCACCTGGTGATGCTGTATAGATTTACTGCAGCAGGGGCCGAGAGGATCAAATCAGGTTCAAGGATATTGGTGATGAGAAATTCTTCCTTTTAATAGACAAGCCGTGTGGTTCATCTTTATCTGTTTCTTGTGTGGGGAAAAAAATAATAAATCCTAATGACCTCTGGAATTTTTGTTCATTTACTTAATAAGTCAACAGAAATCTCACAAAACTGACCCTGTTAAATGGAAACTCAACTACTATTAATTCTGATTAAAGGTGGTGTGCATTCCACATTGCTAGAGAAAGCATTAGCTGGTGGCTCTGCCGCTCAAGGTATGTAAGGCCTACATTCTTCAAACAATTCCAGAACCCACTGTCAACATGATCATTATGAAATAATACAAGGTAGCTTTATAGAAATACCATTTCATCCTTCAGTCAAAGGGCAGGTGAGGCCAGGATAAAAGTGCCAGAACAATATTGTGATAATGAGATTATATAAATAAATGTACCATTAGATCGCAGATATCTTTTATTTGCATTCAGTTAGGAGGTTAACCATAAATGTCTAAATAATATGTTTTGGTTGATGCTGAGCAGGAGTTGTGGAAGCTAATGAATTTATCAGTAGAGAAATCTAATTTAATGGATTAAAAAATATAATAGAAGATAAGCATTGGCCATGCTAGCTATATACTTAAGCATTAGCGTTCTAGTTTTTGGCTGGTGATTTCAGTTTTACTTCATAGCCCAGAATTTTTCTGTTTGGTTAATGATTTAATAATAGTGGTGAGCCATCTTTTTCATTTTGAACACATTTTTGTTTGATCCAGAGTAATTTAGATCCAATTGAAGTTCCAATACAGAATGAAAACATATGTCATGTGCAGAAAAACAAGTGCTTAATTATACCATATATAGCAGTGTTTCAGTTGTTACATTTTTGCACTTACAAGACTTTACTGGAAATATTTTTAACTCAAGTGTTCACATGAGAAGAGATTACTAGCTGTGATGAAATGTGCTGAGTTGAGTGATAATTTTGCTGATTATGGACTGTGCTAAGAGCATTCGGTGTATTTGATATTCAAATCTTGTATTTTCTTGAAAGGCTATCATATTATGCACTGTCTAACGCACATCTGGAAAGGCAAAATAATTTTTAAAATTGAGACAGTCTTAGCAATCCTTTCAAACTCTAGAAGTAAATATGCTGCTCACAGTTTTAAAATGACAGATCATGTAAATAAGCCAAACGCTTCCATCTAACTATGTCTGTGCTCAGGATAAAAGGCTAGTATACAATTACTAATTTATTCCCTAAATTTATCTGTTATGCACAGAATATTTTGGAGATCTCAGCTTCTCCTAATCTAGCCACTGTTTTCATTAATTAATAAAAATTTGGGCTGCTGTATGCTCAGCTGTAGAATCAGCCTACCAATGCTAGTTCACCCAGCAGCTGCAGTTTAGGATGAGAATTAGAATGGAGGAGCAAGCATAACCTCCCTCAGTGGATGGAAACATAAGAATGAAATGGTTTAGGATATTCAATTAATTAAAACAATCACACTTCTGACCTTCTGAGTGAAAGCAAAAGTCCAAAAATATCAGGAGAATTCAGAACTGATGTCAAAAAAAAAAAAGAGAGGAGTTGGCAGAATACCTCAACATCTCCCTTTCTGCTGGTATGGAATAGACACTTAAGGCATTTTTCCCAAACTCCTCTGCATTTTTTTTTACTATAGATCAATTGAATATCCTGGGATACGTCTTTCTCAAATTCTCCTGGAAGAACTTAATATCACTCAGAGTTTACACATCTGTAAATCTGGCCAGCATAATTCCTGTCCTTGATCAAATATATATTACATGTTTTATAGCAAGTGTGACAATTTCAAACAGGAGAGACTCAGAACAACTTCATAGCCTCCTGTGAAGCTCTTCTGCAAAAAACACTGAGAAAAGATTGGTTTCTGCTTTTCCTTTTCTCAGGAGAGCACCTTGCCCTATTTTACTTATGTTCATCATGAGAATTTTGTGACTTATGCCTGATTTTCCCCATTAATTCACCAGGAAAAAAATTGAAATATGGATTTTAGAAGCACCAAAGTAAAGACCTTGTTTTGTTATTCTCTTTGATTTTCTGTTGTAACTTTACCAAGTTCCACCCCAATTTAATCATGGTTTCAGTTGATCCAAATTGCATTTTAGTGAATAAATTGTTCATTAACAAATATAATTTCTACTTTTCTCACACCCTGCTCAAAATTTAAGCTTCATTTTATCACAAAATAATATGATAATTTTTCATTTACCAAAGTATGTGAATATATGGTTTCCGACAAATAGTTTCAAAACAATTTTTATAAATTTAATTAGTTTTGAAATCAGTACCTGTTTTACTATGTAGATATATTTCCGTGACAAAAAAAAAAATCATCTCCGTCAAATGGAGATAGAAGTTTCTTGCTAGGAAAAAAACCCATAAAATTTAAATAAAACCCCAAAATATTGTTAAAGAAAGTAAGAGAACCCTCAATCTTTTTGTGGATGTTTTTCATTATCTCTCTGTTCTTCAGAATGCTTATGATTTATCTTTTTAAATCTCTGAGTTTTGAATCCTTATAAGCTATGCCTGTATAGTGGGAATACTAGCACATACACTCATTTTAAAGAAGATTTACAAGTCATAGGTTTGAAGACAATACAGTCGTTCACAGATCAGTGGAAACCCTAAGTGTTCATTTAACCTTTAGCCTTAGTGTCATGGAAACCTGTAGTGGTCTTTCACCCATAACACCCTTGAAAATGAAGATTCCTTCTGGCTAGGAGGCTTTCAATTACACTATTGATCAGAGCTATTTAAAGGATTATGAGCCCTTCATTTGGGCTGTAAAAAAACTAATTACAAGCCAAAGAACAATATCTGTAATGCAGGAGGTTTTGAAAATACCTACATTGCTACACATATAAGAGGTAATTAGATGCAGCAAATAACTGCAATGGAATTGTTAGCAACATAAATAACTATTTTAACTCTGAAAACTTCCACAGTTTTATATAACTGTGCTGCAAGCGTGCTGATAATACATATGAGCTGAAATCGATTTTTATTTCACTAAATGGCTGAACTGCATAGTCATAAGGAGCCTTAATGAGATCAAAAGCTTCATACAAAGGTGAAAACACATTACATTTTCTCTTTTCTGTTAATATGCGTTCCTGTCCTATCTCTGCTTTCAGTGGTTGATATTTCAGAATTTCCAAAATAGCTTTCATGTTCTAGTGTTAATAAATAATCTGCGTTGGCTTCCTGTTTTCAGTTTTGTTTGCAATAAATGTGGTGGATTCACACTCCAAGGTGCTACTAATACTAATGATTTTACACATCTTGTTAACAAAAGAATTTTATTTATAATTTTTGCAATGTTACATCATTTTAGGTATAAAATATACCACTAACATTTCCCTAATTTTTTTTTATTTATTTATTCAATAGTGTAATGAAAGCACTTTGAATCTGTTGAAGGTTCCAGAGGTTTTCATCTCAAACAGCTTAAATACAACAGGAACCATATTGCTTCACAATAATTTATTTTCACTTCACTGTTAGTCTCAGGTGTTATACATGGACTGTAATGAACCAGATTCTCAGCTAGAATAAATGATTGAAACTCAATTGATGTCATTGGAGGCATGCTAATGTATACTAGTTTAGGAGCTAATCCTGCCTGTTACAGTATTTAATACCATTTGTATAATTGTTCAGTTGTTGAAAAATTTAAAAGAGCAGCAGCGTGGCAGGTAAATTTATAAAATTGAATTATCTATTCTGTTATACAGATTTTATGCAGAAGGTATAGCCTTGTTTATACTCAAATATTTCACATTCATTTTGTATGAACACAGTGTTTATAAACAAAGAGTTATTTATAGTTTGCTGCTAAACTATGGACTCAAAGAACAGGTTCAACAGCAGAATTAGTTATGAAAAATTGATCTTTCAAGAAACGAGAACATAAGCATTTTGCCATATCTTCAATATAGCCCACTGGTCATGAGATGAGGTTTCTACACAATCGTGCCCTGGCACACAGGTTACAGAGTCCTTAAAGCAGTATTTCAAGCATGAAAATGTGAATTATTAGAGGGGAAAACAATAAGAGCCTTGATGGCTTTGAAAACTGGTGAAATGACTTGACAAGTAAGCTATTAGATGGCTTGATTGAATTCAAACTCATCTACACTGGAAAAAGTGGTACAGTCATTTAGATCACTTAGATTAAGAAAAAGTTTTGTATTCTTGTTAGTTATTTTTGCTTATGAAAGCTCACAATTTGAGCATGAAAGGGGTGTGTGGTTGTTACCCATGTTACAGTGGCTACGTTGTTTCACTTTGAACTTTAACAGATTTTCTTTTTTAGTTCCTGAATTAGCTAACCAATTAGGACTATTTTAATATCACATGAAACATGTTTTAAGTGCTTTCCTAAATTGGAAGGAATAAGAGATGTACTTACTGGGGCCACCAGTGAAGGAGGTAGCTAGAAAACTTCCTTCCCTGATCCACGAGACAGACTACTATCCTCTGATAGTAGTCCAAACTGGTAATGAAGATTTAGTAAACAGAAAGACCAAAGCCATCAAGAAAGACTTCAGGGCCATCAGGAAAATGATGGAGGGCTCTAGGGTTCACATAGTATTCTGCTCCATCCCAAGACTAAACAGAGAGGAGCAGGAAATCAGGAAGAATTCCATTAATGCCTGGCTCCAAGCCTGGTGTGAGGAGAGGGGCTTCGGTTTCTTTGATCATGGGGTGGCTTACACACCCCCAGGCCTAGTTACTAAGGATGGAAGCCGTGTGTCTCTTAGCGGGGCTAAAGCCCTTGCTAAAAGCCTAGCTAAGCTCATAAACCGGGCTTTAAACTAGATGTGAAGGGAGAGGGAGTTGAGACCAGGCTAGACAGGAGCGAGCCTGGATGTGGAGCACTGATGATTAGGAGTGAGTGTGCTGGTGAGGACCACCAGTACATCACCACACAGAAAGTGGGGGTGAACACACCTGGGGCTGATAAGGGAGATATGGGCACTCTGGCACTAGTTACCCCAGTTACCAGGCAATGGGGAACGAACTCTGTTCCCTCTAAGAGGGCTGAAGGCTCGCCAGCTCAGCTGAAATGCATTTACACCAATGCACGCAGCATGGGGAATAAGAAGGAAGAGCTGGAAGCTGTCGTAGACCAAGGAGCCAATGATGTCATTGCCATCGTGGAAACATGGTGGGATGACTCATATAACTGGAGTGCAGCTATGGTGGGGTACAAACTCTTCAGGCAGGATAGGAAGGGTAGGAGAGGAGGCAGGGTAGCCCTCTTTGTAAGGAAGGACTTGGACACCATTGAGATGGATTGCAGCAATGAGGAGATTGAGTACCTGTGGGTTAAAATCAAAATCAGAGGAGCCCATGAGAAAGTAGATTTTGTGATGGGAGTCTGTTACAGGCCACCCAGCCAAGGAGAAGCAGCTGATGAACTCTTCTATAAACAGCTGGGGTTAATCTCTAGATCAATGCCTCTTGTTCTTGTGGGAGACTTCAATCTCCCTGATATCTGCTGGAAGTACAATAAAGCAGAAAGGAAGCAGTCTAGGAGGTTCCTGGTGTGTGTGGAAGACAACTTCCTTGCACAGTTGGTGAATGAACCAACAAGGGAAGGTGCCCTCCTGGACCTGATGTTTGTGAACAGAGAAGGCCTTGTGGGGGATGTGGAAAAGACTAAGTGCAGCAGAGGATCATTAGAGGTGTGAATGCCAATGCATGTGTCACTGTTCAGTCTTGACAGATAGACCTCCACCCATCATCCTTCAAGGGCCGGTAAATCAGACTCTAGCAGTGGATGGGACAGCTTTACTGAAGTGCAAGGCAACTGGCGACCCACTTCCTGTCATCAACTGGCTAAAAGAAGGATTCACCTTCCTGGGCAGAGACCCTCGAACATCTATACAGGATCAGGGAACCCTTCAGATTAAAAATCTACGGGTGAGTAGCAATAGCAAAACAACTGATACAAAAGGACACAGCTGGCCATGAGCTCTTGCTGTATGTCTCAGGCAGCCGTACTGTCATGCTGTCTGGTGTCTTCTAAATTAACTTAGTTGTGTCTTTTACTATGAAATTCTCAC
Organism: Piaya cayana; assembly: GCA_013389865.1. NCBI lineage: Eukaryota > Metazoa > Chordata > Aves > Cuculiformes > Coccyzidae > Piaya > Piaya cayana. Next base: position 230,254 of record WAAB01005898.1, read on the forward strand.
CAAGTCCACATCCTCTTTCATTCTTTGATGTTGCATAGCGAAAGGGCGCAAAGGGTGGTGGAAAAAAACCCAAGCATCAGGTATTTCTATTAGAATTCCCTAAATACAGAATTGATATTTGAAATCTTATGTAGACAGTGATAAAAAACACAAGTTGGGGATAGATAGACATGTCAAAAATAGGCTCTCCTTATCTTTTCAGTCAGTCTTACCATAAAATCATTGGCCTTTTGTCTCTGTTAATACTTAGAGCAGTTTGTTTTCAACACCTGATCATAATTTTACAGTTTAACAAGTTGAGTTCATCAGAGTTTAGCTGTGCACTTTCTCCACCAATAAGTCTTGACAGTCTTGAGTTGGTTGATTTATTCCAGGGTTACTCTTGCTGGAGATGTTCCATAAGGCTGTGGATGGGACAAAACAACAAATACTGTAACATACAAAAAGTCATATGCAGAGTGATAACTGTTCAAAATGAAATGTTTGTACTAATATTTATCTTTTAACATGAGATAACACAGTATCTTTAAAAGTGCAAAGAAATCTTACAATTTTCCAAACTGCAAAATGTAAGATTTAGTTGATAAACATTGCATCACTAGTCTTTGCTTAGGCTCTTAATTTTTCCCATTCAAAGATTAAAAATGCATATTTGTGTTTATGTGGCATGTATCTGGAAAAATAGTAAGGTAAATATAATTATTTGCCAAGAACATAAAGACAATTTCAGAAACCTTTTAATTTCAGCAGCAGTAATTTCTACACTACCTTTGCCATCCAAAAAACATGTCAATAAACAGAGGTACCAAGGACAAGACAAAGAGCAGTTTTGTTTTCTCATGCCATCTCATCAGTGATCAGAGATGAATTGCTAACTTCCTTGGAACAAAATGGAATTTATTAAAAAATTTATGCTTTCTTTGAGTAAACACTTTATCCTTCCTCCTGGGCTGAAGGCAGGTTTAGGCCATGAAGGTTAATGCATTTTTCCTGTAGAGCTGGATTAAAGAGTGCACTTGAATACTCAAGGAACTCCAGTAGTGTTAGAAAGCAGCAATTAAAGGTGGAAGCTTGGTGATTTCAAATAAACTTTCAGGCACAGATGATGGGCTTCTTTAGAGTGTCCACGATGCAGAAGCTCCTGGGATACCTGTCTGCACGCAGCTATGCAAACAATGAAATTGGTTCTGAATCATGCTAGTGCGTTAATCTTGCTGTTAGAGGCACAAGGTCTGTAAACAAAAGGAAAAAAAATGCTTGCAAGGGGAGAAGGAAACAGTATTAGTAGTGAACATGATTTTGAAAGACATGAAGCTTTCATTGATCCTTAAGTGGCTCATTCACTAGTAACTAATTTTCCTTAAAGGCTCACAAAGATATTATTTATAAGCTGCTTGATTGCAGCACTGTGCACTGTTCGACTCATACTTAAGAACAAAACCCACACACAACCATAAAAACCAGATTTCTCCTGCCCCTTGCAATTTTTATGAATTAAATACAGACTTAAATGTGGAATGTTTAACGGAATGTTTAATTTTTCTCTCAGGTCTACCTGAGCAATCACTAGCAACACTTCCTAAGAAAAAATGGGCAAAAAAAACCCCCAAGTTCACTTACACACCCAAGTTCAAAATAAATTCAAATTTAGCACCCACGTGTCCTCAGCCTTCTCTTCCCCTAACAAATAATCATCACTACTGCAATCATAAAAGGATTTCAAGATATGGGTAAAGATGAGCCGTGGCTATTTAAACCTTTAAGACTATCCTCTTCTGCTATATAACTCTGTATGTAAATCAAATTATTCAGAATTCTGCCGTAGTCACAGTGAGCCATGAACCACAGTCATAAACATGAACCTACGGGTTTTTCTGATGAGCCAGTCTTCGTAGTTGCTCTGAGGAAGACAACTAAAAACTCACATAGTTCACTCACTACCCTTTCAGACACATCAAAACTGACAAACTCCCTTCTGCTCCATAGAAGTGTACCACACCTGCAGTCATTTAAAGAAGAAAACTGTTTATTTTACTAAATATCAGTGCTTGCCATTGGTTTTTTTCTGTAGCACAAAAAAGTATAAATAACTGAATTATCAATACACTATGTCTGTATCTAATCCATACACAGTCTGTAAGTTACATAATTCAACATAACTTGCAAAAGGCAGCATATATCTAGCTTGTTTTGTATACTGAGTTTGCCTTCTGCAAATTCTTATACCACATACATTATTGAGTAAGCTGTACACCCATCTGTTATGGTAATACACCAATGAAGTTGAGAACCACAGTCTTGAGAAGTATTCTCTATTATAGTTAAAACATAATGAAGAATCATATATTTAATAAAAGCTCAGAAGAAGCAAAATACAACACTTCAGATTGCTTTACAGTGCTCTCTGGAAAATCTCCTTTCAAGAGCCTTTCTCATTTCATTGGTAGTACCTCTATACTTTGAGACTCTGAGCCATTGTCAGAGGGAATTAACTATTGCTCGTATTTCATGGAAGAAACATCTCTTAAAATGCAAGTTATGCTCATTCAGACAACTGAACTTCCTGCCCCTAAGGATGGTACACTGCAGTCTCAGTGTATCTGAAGAAAATACAAATAAAATTCAAATATGGTAAAAAGAATCAATTAAATTATATATCAACAAGTAATATAAAGATCACTTTACTTATTTGCCTTGATGTGAAGTGTAAGTGCTCTTGCCTTAGTGCCACTCTGAGTTTAGCAGAAGCCCATTACAAAACTTAAAGCTCCATGAACCTTCTTGGATGAAATCCTATTGCCATCATGTAATCTGGCGGTGGGTATAATTCTACTCCTTTATCACTGGAGTCAGCACTGTCCTCCTTCTGCTTTTATCTCCGGAGTACCATGCTTTATAAGTAGTGGGAAGAGGTCTCAGACCTCTGTATATTTTGCACTTTGTAGAGTCACCGTTTTCCATCTATAGTCTTCTCTAATTCCTGCCTCACAAATCTTTACTTTAAATGTAAGTAGAGAATAGCAAAACATTTGGCAAATTTTCCAGTAGAACAATTTATACAGCAATGAGATTAGTATCGACAATATGATTGAAAGTTTCCCCAAATAAATTTGAAATATGTGAACTGACACAGAAGTCACAATAGAAATGCTTTTTTTTCTTTTTTGCTACCAAAATGCCTTGCAAGCCTGAAATAAAAACCTATGTGACATGGGAAAAAAAGTAAGTATGGTGTAGGATCTGATTTAACTTTGCCATCTGAAAATTGCTTGGAAGACTACCTGTGTAGAGAGAACCAGTTATGTCTCAGGAATTATATTTGTATGTTTGGTGGACTGTATAGAAATTACTTCATCTGTTGTAAGAGTGCAAGATGGTATTAACAGCCTTTCTGGCACTGGGAACTGTATCTCTGCATCATCATGGTATAATGAAGGGTGAGATTTTATCATGTAAGAAATTAGTTGTTATATGTTACCTGATTTCACCTATGTTTGTTGTAACCGATACAAAGTTTCACACTAGAACATTCAATATGTTGTGTTTATATGCTTACTTGTACCATTTAACAATTTCAGAATTAGAACTAGAAAAGGATTAGAAGTAAGTGATCTTATTACTGTTCTCTAAAAGTAAGTCACCATTACATGATTATTTGGAAATACATAGTGCCCTCTAGCCTTGTGTAAAACATAGACTATGCCCTTCTTGCCAAGAAACATTTAGAAAAAGAAAATTAGATTAAACTCAGTCATCTAATTCCAAAAGGTTGTTAAAACTGCCCTTAACTGTTTTTTATGTTTAGTTGTCCGATACTGGGACTTACACTTGTGTTGCTACAAGTTCCAGTGGGGAGACATCTTGGAGTGCTGTGCTGGAGGTGACAGGTAAGCAAAGTCCAGGGGCTGGTTTTAATTAGCACAAAATAGAAGTATAGGCTATATTAGAGCAGTCTGAGTGAAATAATCTGCTCTAGAAATTCTGGGACTGAGATGGAGATGTTTTAGGTGGGGAGGCTGGGCTCCTTCACATGCTTTGAATGTCATTGCTATTATATTTTTTTTATCTTTATTTATATTAAACACTTTTGAATTTTGCAGTTTTTCTTTTAGCACGTACCTAAAGAACGATAGCTTTTCATCCCCAAGCATATACATGATAGTGCAATTGTTTACTTAGTTCTTTACAGATTAAGCACATTGGTTATGCTGCTTTTGCAGATGTTTGGTATGTTTTTCAAGAAATGTTTCATATTTGCCTCTCCCAGAATCTGGTGGAGCAACAGTCAGTAAAAATTATGATATAAATGATCTCCCTGGGCCACCATCCAAACCTCAAGTCACTGATGTTACTAAGAACAGTGTCACCCTGTCCTGGCAACCAGGGACCCCTGGAAGCCTACCAGCTAATGCATATATCATTGAGGCTTTTAGGTAAGCAAATTATTCCACTTTTAATCTCCTTCCTTCCTTATTTTGCTTAAACCCTTGTACCCGCTATTCTCCTATTAGTTTGGTGTTCTTTTGCACAACACAGGTATCATTAGAAGTTCATTAAAAAGCTCAACTTCTATGGAAGGCATTGATTCTTATTTTTCAAATGGATATTTTTTTAATTTATCACTTTTTTCTGATTGAATAGTTAAAGGAGCATCTAACTAGTTCTTCATGTCAACAGGAATATAACAGGACAACACAGTCATTATCTGTTACTTTTCCCATAGAATTTATGACCAGTGAGTCTCCCGTGGGAATGCTGTAGGTCAAATAATTTGATCCAGCATTATCTTGACTATCATAGTGCAAGTAATCTGAAAATAAATGGATAATCCTGAAGCCTCTCTGCATACTTTATTTCCTGTTCTTGTTAAAACAGCACCTAATAAAGAGTCAGAGCACTTTAAATATCTGTTTTTTACTGTTTTAGATAGCTTAAAACTTCTAACTGAAAAGGTTAGTGCGATACTTTAGTATTTCATCCTGAGGCTGAAAATAAGTGGCACAAAAGAACTTCTGGGCTTCAATTCAACACATGTGTTTAAGCATGAGTCATATCTCTCACATTTATCAGTAATATATGCTTCAGCTTAAAAACGTGCCCATTCTTAAATGATTTCCTTAATCAAGGTCTTCAATAAATTACACATAATTTAGTCCACTTTTTAATCACAATTCATACAAGAATTCAGCAAAATCTTGTGCGTGAAGAAGTTATAGTGATAATACTTCATGTTTCTTTGAGAATGTGCAAAGAATATTACTGTATGTGCAGCTAGTTGATTTTGGTTTGGAACTTACCTGTTATGCATTACATAAATGAAACAGTTGGAACAACATGAAATCTGTAGCTTTCAATTTTCTTTTTCCTTTTAATATATTTAAAGATTTTTTTATGTCAATGCTATACAACAACAGCAAAAAAAATATTTCACTCTAAACCTTTGTGATATTTCAACCAGATAATATTTAATGGCATCTTATGAATAACTTTAACAAAAGCCAAGCATTTTGATTAAAGCTCTTTTAACAATCACACTTGAAATCTCTTTATACCGTGTATTATAATCTAATTAATTATATTTCCCCTGGAAGATGTAGTGACAGAAAAAATATTCGTATGCTTTCCTTCACTTACAAGTATATTTTCTGAAGGCTTTTTGTAACTTTGAGTATAAATTTAGTTCAAGGAGAATGCTTTTCTTCCAATGACAACTTATCAATATAATTTACTTAGTAGTGTAGAAAATTATTCTTTTAACAGGATTTTCTTTTCTAAGTTTTATGTTGAAGAGTGGCCTATTTATCATTCAAATTTACTTTACAGCTTTGCAGAGTTTCCTTTTGCAGATATTTATTTTAGAGAGATAGCAAAAGCTTTTGCTTCTGTTGAATGGATAAATACTTTTGACAACTGTGGGGGGGGGTTTTTAATCCTATTTTGATGAGTTAACTGAAGTATTTTTATTCTTGCCCTACTTTTACTACTTTTTCTCGAATTCAACTTGATATAGGGTTACAAAAGCAGTTCCTTTCACTTCTTTACTTTTGTCTTTCATTAGTCTATAATTTTCAATCCTCTTCTCTTTGCAGTCAATCTGTGAGCAATAGTTGGCAAACGGTAGCTAACCACGTGAAGACCACACTCTACACTGTGAGAGGACTGCGCCCCAATACAATCTACCTGTTTATGGTGAGAGCTATCAATTCACAAGGTCTTAGTGATCCCAGCCCAATGTCCGATCCTGTCCGAACACAAGGTAATATTAATTGTTAAGGCTTATGTGATTAAGCTAAAATAGAAAGAAGGAAAAGAAAATTGACTACTAGGCCAGTCTGGCCATTTGGCTTTAGCCCTCTGAAGGAATCATGAATCTAGCTTAACCAGCAAAGACAAAACTTGGTCCAATGTTTGCTGTATCAATGTGGAAATTAAGAAAGATAGATAAGCTCTTTAATCCAATGTATAATAAATACATTGTAGACCTATTGGTTTACATTTTACTTTGACTTAGTGTGCTACTTGATGCCTGGATTCTATTCAAAGTAACGTGAGTTACTCAGGTTTTTCTGAAAAGTGCTTTTAATACCGTGCTTTCCTTAGTGTCTTTTCTCTCCATGGCCTTACTTCTCTATGTTTATAATAGGGATATACTATAATAACAAGTGCTTATGACAGACAGACGTTGTGTTTAGCGTTAGTTTCTTTACAAAATCATTGCACAAAATGCAATTAGATTAATTGCATTAATTAATAGTGTATAGATTAATCCAGTTCAACCTTTAGGCAGAGAATTCATGTAAGTTAAGGCATTTGCGTGCTAAGAATATTTTGAAGTCATTCTAAGAAAAGTATGGGTCTTCTATTTATTTACCTAGATTTCTGAATCCTTTACATTAATCCAAATTATAATCAAGAGGAAGGCAGAAGTGAAATTCATCATTTAAAGGGTGATGATATACTTGATAATTGTGATCCTCCATTGCTATCCAATTGATTCTTGAATTCTGTACATGTTACATCAAGCTCTAACTGTGTATAAATGTCACAAACAAATTTCTCTTCACAGTAAGGGTTTTTTTGGCTTTGACAAGATATTGCTTGAATACTTTATTCAAGAGTGTAGTCCTGTGGTGAGCAGGCTGGAATGCAGGAATTAGTAATTTTTTTTAATCTTATTTTTTTTGGGTGCCAAGTAATAGTTCCTCTCACAGTTAATTGAGAATTAGATCCTCTAATTCTGTTTCTAGAAGTTATAAAAGTGTGCATAAAGAGTGCATCCTATATCAGCCTCCAGCATGTGTAAATGGTCTGGATGGAGTAATAGAATCATAGAATAGTTTGGGTTGGAAGGAACCTCAAAGATCATCTAGTTCCAATCCCCTGCCATGGGCAGGGATATCCCACTCAATGAGGCTGCCCAAGGCCCCATCCAACCTGGCCTTGAACACCTCCAGGGATGGTGCAGCCACAGCTTCCCTGGGCAACCTGTGCCAGTGCCTCACCACTATCATGGTGAAGAAATTCTTCCTTATATCAAGCCTAAATGCCCCTCTCCAGTTTATATCTGTTCCCCCTCATCCTATCACCTCAAACCTTCATGAATAGTCCCTCTCCAGCTTTCTTGAACACCCCCCTCAAGTACTGGAAGGTTGCTATAAGATCTCATTGGAGCCTTCTCTTCTGCAGGCTGAACAAGGTCAACTCTCTCAGCCTGTCCTCATAGGCAAGGTGCTCCAGCCCTTGGATAATCTTTGTAGTCCTCCTCTGGACTCGTTCCAACAGTTTCATATGCTTCTTATGTTGAGGATTCCAGAACTGGACACAGTACACCTGATGAGGTCTCACAAGGGAGGAATAGAGGGGCAGAATCACTTCCCTCAACCTGCTGGCCACACTTCTTTTGTTGTAGCCCAGGATAAGGTTGGCCTTCTGGCTGCGAGCACACACTGCCGGCTCATGTAGAGCTTCTCATCAACCAGCATTCCCAAGTCCTTCTCTGCAGGGTTGCTCTCAATTACATCATCCCCCACTGTGTACTGAAAAACAGGATTGCCCCGACTCAGGTGTAGGACCTTGCACTCGGCCTTTCTGAACTTCATGATGTTCTTTGCTGGTTCTAGATGGAAACAGAGAAACAAGGGTAGGGTGGTATTTCTTTATTCCATAGCCATCACATCCAGCCTTTCTCATCCCTGTCAATTTCTAAATAAAGCTGTCCTTAAAAATTAACCCCTCAAAATAAAATTGTTGTTGTAAAGGAGGAAACAGCTGCTTTCTGAAAAGCTGAAGAACTGAGTAGGTCAGGGATTTCATTGTTTGACTGTCCATGGAGCATCACAACTTTTCTTTCTCTTTCTTACTCTCCCATTATTATAGGTTGACTCACACCTTTCATTGCACCAACCTTTTAGTCTGCGTAACTTATCACGTAGTTTAAAAAACCAACTTTGTTTGGCATTTAAGTGTCAAGTATAGACTTTTAATCTGACATACTGACAAGCAATTTCAGTAAAAACATGTCTTTTAATTAGCTGCAGCATTTGTTGCAGCTTCCATTTCCAGAAGCTGTTTAGCAGTCAAGCACTCTGAGACACGTACAGGATTTATAGCTTCTTTGCAAGCCTGCAGTTTAATAGAATTAAATCATAAAATCAATTGAAAATTAACATAATGTTTTGATGTGATTTCTAATTATGCCAGAATTCAATTCAGACTCACAGAAGAAGCTGACACACAGTAGAAAGCCTATTCACTGTGGCCATGGAGGAACAAAAAAGCACCTGTAACAGTGCTATACAGTATTAATTTGCAACAGGTGTCTATTGTAGCTTTAACAGCTGAGCATTACATCTCCTGGTTTTAAGTACAGCAAATACAAATAATAGGGTTTTATGCATATTTTCACCAGTGGACAACAAGCAGGTACTTTCAGAGGGTTTATTATATGTGACTAACATCAAATAAGGATAGAAAAATTAGTAATTACTCTAAGAAAGGAGCTGATTTCTTGTTTGGATTATTAACAGGTCAAACCATATATTAAAAATCGCTTTAAAGAAACCATATATATAATTCTATCCCTGGAATTTAAATTACTAGGCAACTATTAGTAAGTTCACTGGAAGCTGTTAAAAGACAGGTTAGAGAAAACATACAACCAATTTAATTTTAGAGACCTCTTAATTGACATCAGAATATAGTATTTTTAAGCCAGTTTTGGTTGAGTCATTATTTTATTATTGCAGTATTTGATCATATCCTTGCAGATACACCAACTGCTTTTCCATCAGTATTTTCCTAGTAATGTGAAAATGACATTAAAAGACATTAAACTGTGAGCATCCTATATGCATACATTTCCAAGTGTACGTACTAGAAAACCAAATTTCACATGTACACCTTGATGTTAATTTCTTACTGTTACCAGCCCATGTTATTGCCTGATTTTTGGACATATGTCCCATTGAAATGATGAAATGCAGTTCATACAAACATGCTATGTAGAAAGGTCTTTTCTCCCAAGGGAATCTAGGTATTTTGTTGGTTATATACCACAGGATAACTTTAACCTGAAATAAAGCCGTGGGTAACTGTAGGTATTTGTACCAAGGATCATAGCTTGTGGATAATAGCATAAATTGTCATCCTGTAAACCAGTCTGAGTTTTTGTCTTACAGATTTATTCTACTATATCTCTCTGTTTCTTAGTCACTTTGATTGGCATAATTTGCTATACAAGCACCTTCACAGATATCCTTATTTGGATTAAATTCCTTTTGAAGATCCATGAATCCATTTTCATTTGAATATCAGTAGAAGCCTGTGGCATTATTGTTTATTGGTAGCTCAGAACCCATTACAACCCAGAATTATGCAGTTGAAATACTGATGGTGGAAACCCAATTTTGTTCAAAACCTGGAGGCATACAATTTAAACTCAGTTGTTATATTTAAGTGATTAATTTTTAAGAGTACTATTATTTATTCTTAATATTATTTAGAAGATAAGAAGAAATCACATGCTGCATACTCCCATATCTAAGACCATCGTAGGGGGCAAAATCCTTTTACGTATGTATTCTCTTCACAAGGACATGATGTTGATCCAAAAAGAGGGCACGTGTCTTTGGCTAGTGACTCCAATGGATAAACCAAGTAGAATTCACAGATGCCTAGATAGGCATGACCACAATGTATCAGTCCTTTTTGAATATATTCTGTGCTTGTGTTCCTAATCCCCTCCTCTGGAAAAATTACAAGCAAATTTCAGCAGAAATAATGAGTATGTGTGTTTCTAACAGGCATTATATAATCCACATACATAACTGACACAGCGAGGGCATCTGTAAGTGTTGATGAGGAAGTGTTTTAAGATCCTTGAAAGACCCATTTAAGGGATACAGACTTTGCTGGCTCCTAGAAAGTACCTTAATTTCTGTTTAAGTTGGAGAGAAGGGACATATTACGGTCACATATTAACTAGGTGACAACCAGCCCAACATCCTCCTTTTGGTGGAATGTAACAGAAAATTATGTCTTCCAAGAACTATCTATAAAAAGACAAATTGCATGTTTCTTTTTCTATTTTCAGACATATATTTTTTCTTTGCAGTTCCTATTTAGTGAAGATAATGCAACTTCATTCTATATAACACAATGGCATAGACCAAATGACCCTAAGGACTAGATGCTAGGTGCATACCAGCAGGCCCAGGGAGGTTATTCTCCCTCTGTACTCAGCAGTGGTGAGACCACTCCTCGAATACTGTGTTCAGTTCTGGGCCCCTCACCACAAGAAGGATGTTGACGCTCTGGAGCGAGTCCAGAGAAGAGCAACAAAGCTGGTGAAGGGGCTGGAGAACAGGCCTGATGAGGAACAGCTGAGAGAGCTGGGGTTGTTTAGACTGGAGACGAGGAGGCTGAGAGGAGACCTCAATGCTCTCTATAACTACCTGAGGGGAGGTTGTAGAGAGGAGGGTATCGGCCTCTTCTCCCAAGTGACAGGGGACAGGACAAGAGGGAATGGCCTCAAGCTCCAGCAGGGAACGTTTAGGCTGCACATTAGGAAAAACTTTTTCACAGAAAGGGTCATTGGTCATTGGAACGGGCTGCCCAGGGAGGTGGTTGATTCACCTTCCCTGGAGGTGTTTAAGGAACGTGTGGACGAGGTGCTAAGAGACATTGTTTAGTGTTTGATAGAAATGGTTGGACTTGATGATCCGGTGGGTCTCTTCCAACCTGGTGATTCTATGATTCTATATGTAGTACTAGAGTCACAGCTTTCCCTAGATATATATTAAGCAATCAAATTCCTTCGGACTTTGACTAAAAGAAATAATTTCCCCCACACTTAGAAGGAATCTTTGACTTCATCTTGAAGAGAGAATTTTGTGGTAGAGTATTTTTTTTAACATTTTATTAGGTCAGAGTTAGCTTGGTTTAATATTTTTTTTTCATATTTGCACTAGATTTCATTATCAATATCTATAGAGGGAAAGTATGCTTTGCAGAAAGAATATTATTTGTAGTGTTTGTTTCTTATGTACATTGTATGTGCAGAAGGGAAGCTTAGTAAAATTAATTACTTAATATCATGTATGCACTAAGAAAAAAACCCCAAACTGTTCATTTTCTTCAATTATAATAACCAATTTGGTTCCAGATATCTGGATAACATCATTATTATCTTGGAATTAGGAATTGCTCATCACTTAAGAGATCTGAGAAAATGTCATTGAATCTGAATACTCATTTAAACATCTTTATATTTAATCGTTTCCTAAACAGCTAAAGATGAGTACTTGGTTTCCATTACTTAATGTGCTTTGGAGTTTATACTTAAACGTTAGTACTATAAAGGGTGTTTAAATCAGGTTGTTAACCTATACAGTAATTTTTATTGATGCCACACAGCTATTCTCATTAAAATTATGCTTTTGTGTGTTTTCTTGACCTGGCAGATATCAGCCCACCAGCTCAAGGTGTGGATCACAGGCAAGTCCAGAAAGAACTGGGAGATGTCATTGTACGACTACATAATCCTGTTGTACTGACACCCACGACAGTTCAAGTCACCTGGACGGTAAGACTTCTGCTATTATTATCTTAATGTGAGTTTATTTTGTGTGTTTATCCCTGCAGTTTTTCACTACCCTGAAAAGCTCTAGTCTTGACTCCAATGTGAGTGCTCTGATAAACTAACATACTGTCACATATATGTGGTGATGAAATGGTCGTCTTATTTCCCTTTAAAGTCTGGCAGGTTCAAAGCCTTCAGCATTCAGCTCAATGTGAGCTAGCTGTTTGACTAAGAAAAAGATTATAAACATGAAATGCTTAACACCACCATCTAAAGGATAATTGATCTGTGGACTCATTACTATGCTTGCCAAAAAATAATCAAAGTTAGATATCAACATGGAACTGCTGTGTGAAAAAACACTTTGCACTTCAAGGCATGGGGACCTCTGACAACACCCTATTATTTGGTGACCCTAAAATGCAAAAATAGCTTTCCTACAGGGCACTTGCAGTGAAGTCAAAAGAACACAATGCTGATGCCTGACCCACCATGTAGCATCTAGTTTTCAAGCACAAGCCTTACCCACAATCAGTAGATATCCTTTCATTATAGAAGACAAGAATCTTTTTTGGCAGTACTTAACAACATTTCTATTTGAGGGATCAAACTACTGGGTAGAATGTCTGATACAGTGTTTGGCTTTCGAAATGCTATGTTTCCCTTCCTGAGGCTTGAAGGAAAGGACTTGTAACCACAGAAGGAGAGAGTTCTTAGGGTGTTACATACCAGAAAAGATTTGCTTTGATCTTGGAGCTATCAGAAATACAGTTTCATTGGCTTGCCCTTGCTGTAGCGTATAATAAAAAAAAAAGCCCCAATATAAACACAATTCATTTTTATGCAATGTAACCAATCTCATTGGATTATAATGAAATATATTTGTATGCGTGTGTGTATATATTATATGTGTGTGTTTGTGTATCTCTATCTAAAAAGTCTCTTAAGTGAAGAAAACATGGTAAGGTAAAGGGAAGTAGTTAGGGATGCTATGAATACCAGCTTTTTGTGAAGATCCCTTAAAGCAGTGACCCTATGCCACCTAACAAGCACACAGGCCTCTATAGAGATGTTTCACAATTGCCCAAGGGAAGAAAGACACAACCTCCTCTTGAAACAGCATATTAGAAGCTTTATTTCAACCAGAAAAACACCCCAAAAAACTAATTAATTAACCATAGTCTCTAGGAAAAAAAAAGCCAAAAAAAAAAGCCATTCTATCCAGAGAATCAAGTCCACACGATTAATATAAAATAGTTAAATAGAGTAGCTATCATACAAAAGGACAGAAGCGCCATGGGAGTAGTAAGACTCTATGTTGACTGTATGCAGTTCAAGGAGTCAATGCCAAAGAAACATCCTTGATCTCTTGAGTTTCTGACATCCTGACTCCAAGCAAATTAACACCAATTTCTCCCTTCTTTCAGATATTGTTTTGGTTTTACATTATCTTTTTTTTTCAAATTTGAGTTAAAAATTTCAGAGATAGTTCTCTGCTGCTTTGTTGCAATTTTAGTATATACATTCACAAAGTTAGTGTTTAAAAGAAGAGGAGGAATGACAGAAGTAAGCTTTTAATTGTCACTTAAATGTATTCCTCTTCTACAAAAATATTAAAATGTAGCTGTAATTATCAGGTCACATACAGGATCTTTTCTTCATGGAGCTATTTCTTTTTATCTTCTTTATTCACTATGTGGTGCCAGGTCTTACTAATTCATACCCTTGAAACCTTGCATTGAATAAAAAATTATTAGTTTGTCTCACATGCTTGCTTATCTGTCATGTTCTCAACCATAACATTTGGGTGCTTCACAAATAATACTGAATTTAACATTACAATGATAAGAATGTGTCGTTATGCTAACTTTACACATAGAGAGGTGAGGTGCAGAGGTATTTATTGCTGATGAGATTTATGGAATCATATATGCCCCCTGCTCTCAAATGGCTGACTTTAAACCTTAGACCTCATTTATTTTTACTTTTATCCCAACATTTTGCATTGCAGCAGCATATGATGTACTCCAAGCACTTTTTCAGTTGACCTCAACTATAGTTCAGCACTTCTAGCCTCACTGGGCATTAAACTGAGAGTGGCCAACTGTGCAAAGCTTCCTAGCATTTTAAAGAGCCTCATGGCACAAGCAGGAATAAAAATTAGTTCTTCAGTATGAAAAAGAATTATTTCTTTGAAATCCTGACTGCCTTCTAGGAAGCTACCAAGCAGAAGAACAATTTATTTACATCTGTCTTTTAATTTGGCATTGATTTTAAATGAACGTACTTCACTTAACGCTTAAAGAGTCAAGTCCTGTAGAAAATCTTCCAGTATGTTGTCACCTTTTGTCCTTTTCCTGTAGGACAGATAAATGCGAGCACTGTTTGAATTTCCTGAGATTACTGTGAGGCTATTCTGCCCACACAGAGAATCGCTGCAGGTATTGATGTGGGAGCAGACTGTTTCTTAGGATATTTTTGTGGTAGAAATTTACGTACTACAAAGCATATTGCAAAATGTCTTTAGAGTGCAGATTAGCAAGTTTGCCTGAAAGGAGCTTATATTTGCAGCTTAAGTTGGTGAGTTTCTCGCCATCTTTTTAACAGCCTAATAGACTATCTGAGTGATCTAATAGCCATTGAACCTGTCTCTGTTCAGTTGCCGTATTTGAACAAGCAGGGAAAAGGAGTTTCCTGTTTTACAGGAGTACAGCACTGTCATCAGTTTTGTAGATACCTCCAGCTCTACATATTCATTGAAAACGAGGGTGAGAAGAAGCATATTGGACCAATTATGCTTATAGTTTACCTTAAAACATTAGACCAGTGCTGAGCAAAACCTACCCAGCAGCTGCTCTCTTCTGTCTTTTCAAGGAGCATCTGCATTTTCTGCTATTTGCTTTTTGAGGGAGAAAGTGTATCTTTAGATCAGCAACTATTCAAGCTCTTTTGAGGGGATGGTGCTACTGCATGTACAAATTCAAGGGTAGCTAAGTGTCACAGAAAGACTAGAAATATTCCCTGATTTCACTATTCAGCACAGAGAGTTTCTGCAATGTCTGTAATGCTGCCAATTATTTTATGCGAGGAAGTGACAACCATCCACAAAAAAAAAAAAAAGGAAAATACCTGAAAATTATTACATTCTTTCATCAGATCAGGATGTTTCTGTAGCTCTGCCTATATGTGCAATGTACCAAACCTATAGAGTTGTTTGATGCTGTAATGCAGTTCTTTAATGCTAAGCATATTTTGTGGTCTGCCACTGAGACAGCACATTATTACCACATAACAAATGCAGGAAACAATGAAAACACAGGCTTTGTATTCTGTATAAGACGGTGTGTAAGCATATATGGGCATATACACGCGTATGTATGTAATATGTGCATACATGCATGTACCTATGCACACATAGATATGTGTGTTTATATATCTATGAAATATGCCTGTCCTATTCCTCACAAATGTCGCTGGTTAATCCATGTTATTATCCAAGAGTAATTTTTTTACTAATTGGAAAACTCCAAACAAACCAAAAATTCCACCTTCCTCAATACATGAAGTTCTCTCTGAGTTAGATCCCTGACATTTTGACCATATGAAAGGCCAAGCTTTAAGCAGGCATAAGAGATCACTTCTCCTTGATACTGAATGCAACTGAATGTTCATAGAAAACATTAAAAATGCATAGTATTTTCTGTCATAAGTACACTTCTAGACCCTGAACAATGAAATCATTGTCAGTAATCTGAAATTGGGTCCTTGTTGTAATCAAAATTGTAATTGAAAACTGTGAAACCCTTGAGAGTGCCAAATCAAACCAGTTTGTAATGCCCATATACATGAAAACCTCATTTAACTACTCCATTCTGCTTTCATATTCCTTGTATTGTTTAGTCTTTTAGGTCAGATGCTTACAAACCTAGGAGGAAAAGAGGTGTATGAATAATCTGTATATTACCTATGCAAAAATAGATATAATAGTGTGATGGACTCTAAACTAGTACACTATAGGTATACTATAGGGGTCTAGTTCTTCTCAGTTAGTTGGTGGGTGCATTGTATTTGTACCATGCCATATAACACCATTTTGTGGCAACACACCATTACTGTTCAGCCAAGTCAATTCTGAAGTTCCAGATGTTCTCCTCTAGGAAGTAGAACTTAAAAGCTTAAAATGGAAGGTTCTAACAAAGTTACACCATCTTTCAACATAGCTTCTACTCAGAAGTTAGGCAGGAATCAAACTCATTGTTTGATTATTAAACGTCATAGCCTTACATTGTAATTTAAGTTGAGAATCTGCATTACAGAGTGGATGAAAGTGTTACTTTCACTGAATTTTGTAGTAAACATGAAGTTCATAAAGTCTTGATGTCCGTAAAACATTTAGTTAATGAAAGTCAAACATGGATAAAAACAATTTACTGTGATTTACAGACTCCCTTCATCTGGAAACAGCTGCTTAATGTTCTTCTTAAAAACACAGCTTGATTCTTTCGGTATTAACAAGCTATTATTGTGAGTTATATCCCTCCTTCAGTGCATAAATTCACTTAAAGTGAACGTAGAGAAGTTTATAAAATGCAAACTTAATGTTGTTGTAACATATGTTGCAAGGTTTTTAACAGTGACAGTTTTGATGAAAGACATTTCTGCTTTGCTCTCATAAATAAAGCTTTCTTCCTGCTTACCCTGCTCTTTAATATCTAAGAATCCTTGTCCCCTCAGAATGCCTCAATAAACTCTAACAAGATTATGGAAGTAGTGTAATAGACCCTGGTTTGTGTTTTCAGCCCTAAATTTATTTATTCTTAAAAGAAGTCAGATATGTCTCTGATTCTGAAATAGATTTGAACTAGCAAATTGTCAAGAACAGAAAAGAAATCCTACTTGTTGAATCTTAGGTATAACCTAGAGATTTACTAAACACCTTATTGTAAAATCTTGCTATTTGTGCTGCATTTTCTTTGTCTCTATTTATGGCTACAGAAGCAGCTGGGTTTGGTTTTATCCATCAATTTGTTTTGACTGTTTTGGCAGACAAGATTCATGTAAATATCGTAAGAGCTCAAATCACTGTTTAGTGCCTTTTTTTATCAAGCCAAAATGCATGCAAACTCTCCAAGATAAAAAAAAATCATTACATTTTTCCTTCAAATAAGAATCCTATTTATTGCTGTGATAGGTTAGAATTGTTAAACTTCTGCATGTGGTCCAATCTTGAATTGTGCTTGCCTAGCAACACATAAAATGTAAACCAAACATTCTGTCTCCATCTGATGGCCTGAGAGCATCACAACCCTAGGTTGCAAAAAGATTGCTTAGACTGTGAAGGCAAGAAAAAGCACATGTCCTTGGAAGTTGTTTTCTCTACATCTGTTTTATGTTTATTTCACTTTCCTTAGCATCTCATGAAAAGATGAGCTGCAAGCCAAGTAATGGACTAACAGAAAGCATGCAGGATATCTTCAAAGACTTGCCCTCTTCTGAAAAGAATTTGTTTTTCTTTTCCTCTCATATTTCAACACATCAGTAGGCAAGATGCGCTTGATAAGTTTACATGCAGTAAGCCTTATGCCAAAGTTCTCTTTTCATGATTTGTTGCAGGGGTGAGGCTTTGTTTTATGATTTAAGGCGGTGTTTCTCAAGGTATATAGAGCTGGAAAAAGCAAAATAGAAAGAAATATTCTATAACAAGTAATGTGGGAAAAATATTCTTTATAAACAATTTATCAACAGTTACTTACAAGAAGGCAGTTTGATTTCTAAATTTAGCACCTTAAACAACTGTTAATTTAGTATTTTTCATGAGAACAAAAGTATTCTAAATTAATGTTTTGTTTTCTTTTTATACAGTTTCATTACTTTAATGTATTTATTGACATACTATTTAATGCCATTTCTAGGTTGACCGCCAATCCCAGTTTATTCAAGGCTATCGAGTAATGTATCGCCAAACATCCGGCCTACCTTCTCCAGCTGTATGGCAGAATTTGGAGGTCAAAGTCCCAACTGAGCGCAGTGCTGTCCTTGTGAGCTTGAAAAAGGGGGTCACATATGAAATTAAAGTTCGGCCTTATTTCAATGAATTCCAAGGAATGGACAGTGAATCAAAGTCTGCTCGTACTACAGAGGAAGGTTAGTAAAATGGTTAGAAAGGCAGCAAGCTTCCATATCAATCACCCAGAGCGACCATTTTGGCTACTGTGTGTATGTGTATGTTTAGCTCTATTTCTTCCACAATATTTCTGTTGGATAAAGGGTTGTCATTAGAATTCAATGTAATATTTAGGTTTGTTCTATAAGTACACCATGAGAAAGCACTGTCCAATATTATTCTAGCTGATACGTCCCTCCAGTGTACAGGTCTTCCAAAAAGTGTGCACTGCAGCAGTTCTTTTATAACCAGTATTACTGCAATGAAAAACTTTCTTGTGCACATTGAAAATAAAACTAATAAATGAAACCTTTTGAGATATGAGTGTTTAATATTAAAAACACCTTTCTGGATGGGTAGTAATTTAGATGAACAGTTTGTTTGGGAAATGGGGACTGATGAAGGGCAGGTATTTATCTAGACTGAAGGAACTTCAGTCTCAAGGGCATGACATGTTTCTGTTTACTCGCCGTTCCTTAAGTACCATTCAAGCCTTTGTGAAACGTGCCAGATGCAGGCAAAGTAAACACTTTACACTACAGAAGTGCACAAGCATTTCCCTCTATGGCATGTTGCGTGGTATATAGTTTTGCTATATATGCACTCCAGGACTGCTTTTTATTGAAAAGTAAAGGGAGTGAGATGAGATTTAAGCATAATAATTTTTGCATTAGCACTATACAAGAAACCTATCTTTCTAACCATCTAAATTCAATTTTACCTGAAGAATTTCTCCGATAAATATAGAAGGATGATCATAACGATGAGGGTTCAAATCTCTGTTTCACTGATTTCTGTCAAAGCAAGGCAAAACCTCAAAATGCTCATATAGTTTTGATGGATTTTGAGAGGACTCTTTCCTTCCAGTTGAAGATTAATAACTTAGAGTAGTCTGCTGAGGTTTAATTTAGTGCCAATTGTCAAACATTTTTTAATTCCAGTATGGACTCAGTTATTATTCACTCTTCTCTTTGATTCGTAATGACAATTGCCCAACAAGTAAGTAATCCTGAAGATAAATGCGTTCACAGATAAGAAAATTCAGTGTCCTGCAACATGTAAAGGAGCATGGAGGAAGGCATTGTTCACATATGATCTAGAATTTGAGACTTTATGGTTTCTATTTCTTTGTTCAGACTATAAAGCCTAAACCAGTCAGTAAAGAATATGTTTGCAACAGTCTGAACAAAGCTTTTTTAAAAAAAAAGAAAATTGAAAAAGCTTTCTACAGGTGTAATTGCTTTCCTGTAGTCAAAAGTAGGATTTTGTCTCCTCACTAGCAGATTTTCTTCTTGTCCAATTTAAATTGATTTTTGTTATTTATTTATTTAGTTCATCTGTCTCTTGCTAAAGGCAAGTTAAGAACTACTGAAAGAGACAGAAGCTTCTGTACCGCCTGTCTATCTCTACAAAATACTTGAGGAATGACATTTTCCTTTATATACTGCAGCTCCCAGCAAAGCCTGTCAGCTAATTTCCTACCTCAAAGGCCACTTCGTTCATGTGGAATAACTTTCCACATGGTGAAGATTTAAAAAATCTTTTCTTGCCTACAGTTTTGTGTAACGCACAGCCTAGGAATCACTTTGTAGATTAATATAACCTTCAAGGAATCTGTTTACAAGTATGTCTCTCAAAAAACTTCACCCTCTAACATATGGCATTATCACCAGAAAAATGTCAGACCCTGTAAATAATTTTTTCTCTTGCTTGGATGATAAAGTTAAGGACTTCCATGAGAAAACTAAGACATTCGGTAGATGCAGTTCTACAGGTATTTCTTTTAATTCCTCACATTATCTTTGTAATTATAATGAAAAAGCTATCACACTTGCTCTGTTGCCTGTGATTCCATTTTGAAAATGATGGGTTTTTAGACTTGACTTTTAAAAAACATGAGCTTTTCAGAAAATAACTTGGAAGAGTGATATGCACATTGGAAGTTTTTTGTAACATCAAAAAAATAAAAAGCCTTGGTAAAGGCAAACTATGACCAAAAGGTAGTGGCAGCTTTCTTCTGGATTGAATTTTACATGCAATGTTACTTCTGAGACCTGCCTCCAAAAATCAATTTTGCTGCAGTTAGACTTTTCCTCTAGATCAGACATTTGTCACAGTTCAGTATCCATCCATCTCCTGCCTCTTTGGCCTTGTGAAGGTAACAAATGGAATTCTGTTTGGCTGCGTCTGGAAAAGATGAGCAGCGATTTGGGTTCTTTCCTATCTGTAAGAAGAAGCTGAGCACTGGAATAATTGACCTGTCAAGAATCAGGCAAGGTGTTCTCCACAAGCCAGCAGCAAGGGAAATGAGAAAGCAGTTTTAAAAATGTTATTTTTCAGTGTGATCTGTTTAATAACTGCAGCAGTGTCAAACTAGTGACTTAATTTATATCATGGTGCCAGCTTACAGAGTGATATTATCAGAGAGAGGAAGGAGAACTGTAATATACATGTATCTGTGAACGCATACAAGAAGCAACTAAATATTTTATTTTATAATTTTCACTATTTCTTTCACACTTGTTCTAAAGATAGATGGGTTGGTTTTTTTTTCAATTACATCCACAGTTTTAAATCTCTTTTGGAATTACATAGTGGAGTAGTATTTGTTCTGCAAATTGTTTGTCACTTAAAAAATATGACAGTCAGTAATGGAAGAAGTCTCCCTAGTTTTTATCAGCTGCTGTCTGTCAATACCTTCTTGCCTTAGTGCAGCTCTTAAAAGGATATTTTCAGCTGCATGCATCAGCTGTAATTTTAATGTTATTTCAAACTTACCATATATCCGCAAAACCAACAAAAAAGGCATACACTTGTAGAATAATAACTAGAATATTCATACAGTTTAAATGCAAAACCAAATTAATATAGTATGTTCTTCTTTAAATGTTGGACTATAGTATTCATTTTATATTACTCTAGCATTTACACTTTTCTCACTCACTCTCTCTCTGTGTATATAAGAATATATAAGAAATTATGTTTCCATATGCCCATTGTGCTTGAGGGTGAAAGTAAATATATTTCAGCAAGATATTTCATTGTACTTAGAGCCAAAAATTAGTCATATAGTTTTAAGTTTTGCCATTTTTATTATTAGCATTTTCATGTATTATAAAATGTTGTTCTGAATAATATCACACATGCATATTGATTCATGATTTTGTTGTTATTGACTAAGTGAAGACTTTTAAAATGCTACTTTTTTACTGTGTGGCAAATTTTTTTGCTTGCCATAAAATACACAATGCAACTATTAACTTCCCAAATTTTATGTTTCGCATGATGTAAGGAATAGTCTAAGGCCAGTTTTCCATGCTTCGCTTTCACCAGCTAAGAGTCAAATTGTCCACAGTGCAACTCTCTCTCTCCCTTCCAGTACGCTGTTTCTCTGTGTCATTCAAGGTCACAAGGACTCTACCAAGGGCTACTTGCTTTGCAACTGAAATGGCATCTGAAAATGTAGTGGCCAAAACATGCATCCTCACAGGACAGTAACAGGTGTCAAATATATTTTTTCTGATGTAGTCTTGTATGGTCCCTTGTCCCTACCTCTGATACCCAATTTTAAGTTGTGTGATTCCTGCAACAGGCAACTCCAACTCTTCAGGGTTTTCAGGGTAAGGATTTGAGCTTAGCTTCTTGAGCCTGTGCCAAGTCAAGTGCTGAGGAACACATGAAGTGGAAACATAGCTAGTCTCAAATAGGCTACAGGGAAAAATAAGGAAATCTGAGTTGACTCAGTACTCCTGATATCTATGGCTGTATTGAGTTGTGTTAAATCTGCCAGACTTCAATACAAAGATGCCAGTGGCTCTTCATTTCTTCCAAGAAGCTGATCCAAAGATGTTCATGGAGTCAAAAATCCATTAAAGATAAGATTAAGACTCCTGTTCCTACAGAGCTTAACAGTGAAGAAGTCATCTCTGCATAGAAATACTGGAGTCAGGGAGCTGTGATACTCAACATAAGATGTCCAAAACCAGAGGGTAATCTAGCTTTGGGCAGAATAGAGTGATAAATATTTTAGGTTCTGGTATAAGTCTTCAAAATAAGCTTCCATATTCCATAATACATGTTTTAAGATCATATGAGAGGTGATGACAAAATACAAGAGAAAAATTCTGTAAGAAGTTATTAAACACAAAGACACCTGGAAGAGAAATTCTCTAAGCAACAGTCTGCTGTGAATTGGAAAATTGTCTTGGAGACAATTTTATATGCTTCCAATACCAGTTCCCACATTCCTGGCCTCTTTCTATGAGTTTTGTTGAAGACTGGATAGATGGATTGGGCTAAATGGACTAGAGGGATGCAAGGACCAGTTCAACGCGGCTGTTATCAATTTTTTTTTTCTTTCCCCCAGGGCCTATATCTTAATATAACACAGTTGACTTTGATGACTTAGCTTGCCACTGCGGTGGAGTTTCAATACTTCTCTAGAACTAATGGAAGGGAGTGGGGGTGGGGGGCTGCAAGGTTTGAGTGGCTGATGAGGGACATATGCCACCTCCCTCTGCTTTGGCAGCTACAGTTTTGGTGGGAGAGCCCCCACGTGGAGATGCAGCAAATGCTCACAGAGGAGACATTTCCATGGCAGAGCTACTACAGCACTTCCCAAACAATATGCCCCTCGCCAACAAAAGCACCCTGCTGCTGTTGTGGCTACCAGAGGGTCTTTGCCAACATAAATCATAGCTATTAGCGATTTTTTTTTTCCCCCACACTAGCAGGGCTGGCTAGCAATTGTTTTGTAGATGTGACCTTGATATGCAGTGACCAGCCAAACAGCTGTGAATGGTTGAAGTGAGCAGGACTTCAAAGCAAAAGCAATTTGCCCGGGGAAAAGAGGAAGTAGGTATATATCTGACCTAACTTAGCACC
Source organism: Piaya cayana (assembly GCA_013389865.1). Lineage (NCBI taxonomy): Eukaryota > Metazoa > Chordata > Aves > Cuculiformes > Coccyzidae > Piaya > Piaya cayana. The sequence goes on from WAAB01005898.1 coordinate 253,380, forward strand.
TCCCCTATTCACTTGCATTTGATGTAAAGCTCTGAACAGTTTAACCCTTTGCCACTTAGGAGCTGCAAGTTTTATGTTTAAACCTGTTAAGCTGATGTCTTCCTGGAGAATAAATGGGAAACAAAACAAGATCCTTAATTATCTGCTGCTCACATTATTGTTAGACTGTGTGGGAAAAGAGGAACACTTTTCCGGCCAGGTGAAGCAGCCTCACATTATGACTTAGTTGATATATCTGTAACTGTCCATGCTTATTACGGTAAACAAACGAGACCATGAGAATAATTCCATTTTAAAAAATAGTAAATAAAATAAATGAGGAGAGAGTTGTATTGATTCTCCACTGACACAAATTCCACATTGTCATTCAGTGCTATGCTTCTCTTCACAAAGGCATTTTTCACAACTGTCAGTGCCTAACAAAATGTGCATAGCCAGGCCTGCAGGGAGTGTGAACTTTGTATACTGCCTGCTTGCTCTTACAATGTTTCAGCAAAAATGGTGTTCTAGCAAATGGATTAATGTCTTGCTTCTGTTTCTTCCTTCTTCTTGGTGTAGCTCCAAGTGCCCCTCCTCAGTCTGTTACTGTATTGACAGTTGGAAACCACAACAGCACAAGCATCAGCATCTCCTGGGATCCTCCCCCTCCAGATCACCAAAATGGAGTCATCCAGGAGTACAAGGTAGAAACTATGTGTAATGGGAGGGTTGTGTGTTTAAGTAAACGGTCTGCTTCAATTACAGAACAACAGTGCTGTTTATTCTGACAGCATTTACAGCCACCTATATAATTATATGGAGAAAGAGGACTGACTGCTTACGGATTTCTTTTTTTATGCAGTAGTATTGTTATATTAAAAGCAAAAATACCATGAGCTAGATCTAGAAGAAAGCTGTAATTGCCACCTTGTTTACAATGCTTCTCATTCTTGCTTTTTCCTGCTGTAGAATAAGAGGAAAGTGTTTTTTTATTAAGGGCTTCTGCACTCTCAAACCAGGCAGTGAAGTCTTTGTCTTAGGATACCTTCAATCCAGCAGAAAAGCTGGCAGGAATGATAACCCTGCTTTCCCTTGCAGAAATGCTAATCCTAACAATTCAAGGTCAAAGTCAAGGACTGTAGATCTGGGAGGATACAAGACTTCATCTGAGTACTGTCTTTGTCAAGGTTCACAACTTAAAGTGCTGGGTTGTTTTCTCTGACAAACAGGTTGAACATCACTATTGTATCCATAGTTTGTTGTCTGCATTGGTTGTATCTTCTTTGTTGGTGTGACGGTTCAAAGTATTTACTCCTTATATGATCTTAAATTTTGTTGTAGTCTATAATTCCCCATCAAGCTTACTTCTGCACAAGTATATTTTACAACATGGAAGAAGTGCAGTGTGTTGTTGGGGTGAAGGACTATGGAGAAAATAATTGGGCCAGGTTCAGCAATGTCACAGTCTTGTGACCATGGAACACATTGCTGTAGCTGCCTTGCATACCAAGAATGAAGGTTTTAGTTGAAAAAGAGAAGGGCAGCTTTCTTGACAGTCCCACAAAGGGTGGAAGTGGTGGATGCAGGTTATTTCACATTAAAAAATGTAATTTTTTTTCCTTTCTGTATCTTGAGGGACCAAGGAGAAAGTTCTTGACTTTTAAATCAACTGATGGTTCAACCTCTTCCAGCTTATCACTTGCTAGGAGAGATGCAGTAAATGCTTATAATATTTGTGTCTAGCATAGTACTTCTTTTATTTTGCATTTAGTCAATATCAAGATATATTAATCCCAGTATTGATCTCATTTTCATATCAATTAATAATTATATTTTGGCTTCATTAATCTTGATACTGACTCCAGTGTAAATCAATATTAACCAATATTAACCATCAAGGGCTTACAGGCAAATAAGTAAAGCGTACTCCTAAACCACAAAGTATGTAAATATGAAACAAAGTGGGCTGATGGTTAATAAAAGCTGTGTTCCAGGTGAGTGCTCATATCTCTAGGATGTTTATAAAAACAGATGGAGCCACTACCTGTTACGTACCTTCTGTGCTAGGTTAGGTGGCTGCCTGATTAGTGAGCTGGCCACAGTGAATACAGTATACTCATACTTCCTTGAGTATAAAATGACTGCAGAGGTTTCACAGTATATTTTCTAACAAATTGAATGTAGATCTTTTGATTCCATTTGAAGCATCAAAGTACCTGTAAATTCATTTATGAATTAAGTGTCTTTAATTAGCAGCATTTTGTACCTGCTGTAACCTAAGACCAGTATAGACAAGGAATGTAAGAATGAATACAATAGTTTCTTGCCCTAATGCATTCTGACCTGCAAATAAGATCTACTTGAGCTTAGGAGAACAAAGATTTCTTTTGCTCTCCAAATTTTCCTCAGCATTTCACAAAAAAAAGATAAGATGTGATAAAACACTGAGCAGGGTCAATAATAAGGGTAGAGAGAGCATTACTGTTGCTTAGACACATCAGTTGATGGCTAGTAATGATTCCACCAATAGTGCTTTCTTCTGCTATTATAATTATGTAGTGTACATTTAATATCTTTATGCATTGATTTTCTTGAATGTTAGTAAATGCTTTCATTAATAATACAGAAAAAATATTTGCAGATAACATTAGCTGAAAAAGAATCCCTAAAAGATCTTAATTTTGAAACTTCTTGGGAAAAGCTTATGGAAAAATGTGAGGGAGAGAAATAACATTGAAATCATAGACCATTCTCACCACAAAATGCAAGTTGAGATTAGAGCATTTTTTCTGTTTAATTAGAGACTAAATGAGTCAGGAACTGATATCTGAATTCCTGAGCAATGAGAGTAATGACAAAAGCAGCAGTAAAAAATGAGTTTTTACTTATTCTATTTTAGAAATTTCACATATCCCTATTGTGAAGGGAAGGGAAGTTGAAAGCAGTTTTTTAAATTGTTTCTTTTTAGTACTTTAAGAAGTGTTTCAGCCTGTGCTTTTTGTATCATTTGGTATCCTTCTACTATTCCGTGGGAAATTAAGAATGAAAAACTGTAGAAGCTATTGGGAAAGATTTTGGTGGGAATCATATTACTAAACAAGATTTCAATTAATATATAATGCCTCTTTCTCACTTGGATGATATTCATCTGTGTGTCTAAGAAGAGCAAGCAGAGGAATTGCACTCCATGGAGTGCCAGAGTCCAGAGAGGTATCTGCAAGCAGTCTTTGCAGCTAGCTTGGTCCTATTCTAATCTGGGATACCTTGCTGAGCCTAATCAGCCCAGTTCCAGCTACTCACAGACAGCAACATTGTTAAGAAGTCCAAAATAAGTGATTGTCATGCAACATCTTGATTTGTCAAATTTATGCACAATTGCTTATGAGTATGAAGAATTTCCTATTTTTTAACACATCAACTTTTGTCCCAGATCTGGTGCCTAGGTAATGAGACTCGATTTCATATCAACAAAACAGTAGATGCAGCCATTCGGTCTGTAGTAATAGGTGGCCTATATCCAGGTATTCAGTATCGTGTGGAAGTTGCTGCAAGCACCAGTGCAGGCGTGGGAGTAAAAAGTGAGCCACAACCCATAATAATTGGTAAGTGATTTTGTGTTGTGTTGTTTTGTTTTGCCTGTTTCAACTTTCAGAAATGCTTCCATAAATCACTTCTGGAAGCATAGCAATCCATGGAACAAAAGAAGAGAATAGGGCTGCTTAATTAGCTTAATATGTCCCTCTGCCTGCTGACATTATGTGGAGAGAGATATGTTCCTGAAACATATGAGAAAATGCAGATTACCTAGTGAAACTGATTTAATATTTTTTTATGAATTTACTGCTTCTTCAGGCTGGTGAATTAGAAGTAACAACCCGAGCTCCCTTTTCCTGTTCAGTTGACTGTAATATTGCCTTATTCATACCACTGGTGCCTAAGGCTTTATTTGCAGTCGGTTTTCTGAACATTTTGAAGTCTCTGTTTCTCAGATATCCCAAGCAAACGGGATTTCTCTATCAGAGAATAAGTGGCTTCTAGTCCAAATAGAGAGCAAAAGTAGTGTTATCATCCCAACCCTTGAAATGACTCTTTCTTGGTTTTCAAGTGGTTTCCATTCTGAATTAATTTCCTGATCCAAGGGAGCACAGATTCTGTTTCTTCTGAAATTCTTGTCAAGTGTAAAATATAAAAACAGCAGCAGCATGGAAAGGATAAGAATAGAAGTAATCACATTTAGCAAAACTGAATTGAGCTGTTCAAAGCAGCACCTCTTTTGTGTGTGTAATATGGGAATTTTGTTACTTTTATCTGTATGATCTATTATTTTAGTTATTACTTAAATAGGCTTTTGTTTATTTGTGGGTCTTTTGTTGTTATTAAATATTTTCTTTCTAGAAAATGTTGGCAACGCAATGTTCCAAACATGGACTATTCTGTTAGAAAAAGGCATCCCCTAAGAATTGCTGAACTGTTTAATGATATTCAGGTTCCCTAAGCATAAAAACAGAAATTGAGATATGTCAGCTTTGAATGTATTGTCACTGGAAAAGATAAGAGTGGAAGTAGAGGTGGCACTGGTTTTAGAAAAATACCAAAGAAAAGAGGGGAGAAAGGTTTTTTAGAATTGAAAGCAAAACAATTATTTTTGAAAATGCAAGAAACCTGTCATCTAGTAGGCCTGAATTCTGAACCTCCATGTAAATAACTGGTGCTGTGAGACTAGCCTATCATTACATGCAATTTAAGCAGGACTTCTTTTTCTTATTTCACTAGAGCATCCATCCAACTAGGCACTAAATACACTGGGCTTGGTCCAGCAAAACACTTAAGTGTGTTGCATTATAAGCATATGAGTAGCCTTATGTCACTTAATATGTTGTGAGTTAGACCTGAACTAAAGTGCTTTGCTGGATGATTCCCAGAGTGCTCAGACCCATGTCTGGGTACAGTCCTTCATCCTGACTTTTTCCTTACAAAAAATTACTAGTATAATCAAGAGTTAATTGTGGAGAGATCTGTATTGTTACAGGAAGGAGGAAAGGGATATTAGGATGCAAATAAATTTCTTTAGAGACAATTTTTCAGTGTTAAACTTACATTGATATTAATTTGTTCCTTAAGTGATCCCAGAAAGTCTGCTTCAACAACTCTTTCTAACAGCATCTTTGCACATTTATAAATACTTTACATGAAAAGTAAAAGAGAGTCTTTTTGTTTGTGTTGTGTTACTCTTCTCATCTCTGATTTCTCTTTTGGGAGCCAAAGCTGGATGTGGTTATTCCTCACATGGTCTATCTCCCTTTTCTTTAGGTCCCATTTTTCTATTTATTATGAATAGCTGGCTGTTATTTCTTGACTATAACTATTCTTGATAAAGGTAACATTGTTGAAGTAATGGTATTTCGGGAAACACTGAGTTGATGCCACTTGTGAATCAAGAACATGGAATAAGGAAAGTATTTTTTAGGTAAATTAAAAAAAAACATAACTACATGAATTAAAAATGAGCTATTTAATAAACTTCAAAGTATCACCATGAATGGCAAAATGTCATTGAATGATTGTATTCTAATGGAGTCATATATGGCCTGGTGCTTAACTATACTATTTAACAAGTCGCAAACAGAATGAACAGCTACAGAAATGCTGGATTATGGAGAGAGCAGGTCAGCGATGCAGAATAGTTAAACCATGTTGCAAAATGGTATGACTTTTATTGTAATGAAATACAGAGATTATATTCTTAGTTATAGGATACGTTCTTCTGTGAAGAAGCTTTTTTCCTGCAAATAACTGATTTTCACATGGATAATCAACTGCTGACTTTTCAGACCAATTCTACATAACAGACCTCTGACAATACAGAAAGTAAAACCAGGAGAATATGGAGCAGTAGAAAGTACATTATTTATTTAGTTAGTAACTGTGTAACTGTTACAGGAACCCTGTGATTGTGCTTCAAGCAGGACATTGAAAAAAATTATGGAAGCCTCAAAGAGAATCAAGAATAAAATATTTATGATCAGTGTTAATATCCTAAAATATTTTACTTGGAAAACCAGAAATAGAATTGGAGAGAACAGAAATATTGGTTAATGGGAAAACTATTATTTCTCTTCATCAGTTGGCCTGTTCACTCTTAAAATCCACCATTGGCATAATATGAGGAACAGCTGCAAACTTTCACAGTAATAGGTACAATCAAATCTGATGTGTCTAATTAATTTTTGGTCTGATAAATTAGTTTTGTTCTTCATTACTCTCCAATGGGAGGAAGACATTATATTTCATTATGTTTTTGTCTTCAGGAACAATGGAGCGTTACAGGTCACACACTTCCCTTGTCTATGTTCTAATTAGTTGAACTGACAGCATTGTTACAGAAACACCTGCAGTATATGAAATAGTACACTGGTACCTCAGATGACATATTTATTACTTCTTCCTAAGCAGTATGTAAATAAATACAAAATTAGTGCTGTTTGTTTCACCAATGCCCAACAACTGTATTAATCTTTTCGAACATCCACAGGTAACATTCACCTGTATTTGTTTACTTTTCAGTCACCAAATTCACAAAGCGTATGTTATTTTGACATTTAAATGAATAATTTCTTTTGCACTTGTAATTGCTAGGCATTGAAGGGTGAGAGCAAACAGCCAGACTGCCAACTTTAGAAGGTCATTTTAAAGACAGATTGCTCCTTCCCCTAGAAAAGACAGAGAGCATGAAGTCCACTTCAAGCTCCTGCCCCGCAGGCTCTCTGTATTTTGCTCTCACATCCTCTGTTCTCAACAGTTTGGTTTCTGAGCTTAGAGAAGAAAATGGAATGTTCAGGCCTTTTGGAGTCTTTAGCAGGAAGTAGTTGTTCTTTTCTTGAGTCTAGGAGTGCTTGCTCCTGATGCCAGTGTCTCTGAAGCATTTATCTGCTCACTCTTCTCCATGGCAGCATGGCTGCCTCTGAAGCAGCTCTGACATTACCTGTTTCCTCGCTGTCCCACTGCTTTTACCTCACCTCCAAAAGGCATAGAAATTAACTGAAAGTTAATTGCAATTAGAGCAACATCAACTCCCATGCTGATTTTACTAGAAAATCAATTGTATGCTTGGAAGAGCATGCTGTAGAGTGCCTCTTCCTATTAGTTTTACTCTCAGCACTTCCTCTTTCAACACTGGGGTGTACCTATGGATTGGTTCCATGGGTAAAACACAATGAAAAATCCAATACAGAAGCCACCGCTGCCTCCCTTCTTTTCCTTGTCATGGACGCTCACTGAGTTTTATTCTTGCTTACTGCATCAGGACTGGAAACTACTAGGTCTTTGGCAGCAGCATGACAAAATAGGAAAGTAAGGGAAAGGACAGCTACATTTACCAAGCCCTGACACTAGCAAAGCTTACCAATACCGGTATACTGCCTTTGTATAGATTAGCAGGCATAGTCTGTCAGCATCCATCTGTGGGACCTATTTTATTTGCTGGAAGCCTGTTTTGTTTCTTGCATAGGACTACTGAAAGTAAGCCAAGTCCTAGCACAGTTTCAGCTGTCTGCTTGCAAAAGCAGACGGTCATCATTACTAAATATTGACATGGTGCTGAAAGAGAGAAAGCTTAATAAAATCACCAAGATCATTAACAGTGTGATAGCAACGTAATGCAGTGCATTACTTTTCTTCCTCAACAACTCAGTCCAGATCTGAGCACAGCAGAGGACCTCGTCTGAAACCACATCTTGAGTGGGGCAGCAGTTGGGCGGACCCAGTCCCATGGCAGGGAGGCCCTTGGGAGGGATCCTCATTTGTCACTTGACTGGTGTCAACTCTAGATCTCTTGCAAGGAGGTGTTCATGGAAAAAAAGCTGGATGCGTCAGACTTCTTGCATCTGCTTTAGCCAACGACCTTGTTTGCTTGCCTTTGTCTGAAGCCAGTGCGCTGATACAGAGGCTGTTCTGTTGAAAGAAGTGAGTGGTAAATTGACTGTTAATGAATTATAGAAGAGGAATGCTTATGTTTTCACAGCAAGACAAATGCTACAATACTTTTAATAATTTCCTCTGAGTGACCATTTCTGTATTTTATTGCCATGTTCTAATACCTCACGTGTGTACAAAAGACTCCTATAACTGAGCATCACAGTGTTTGTGTCTTTTTTTGTCTCAGTAGAATTTCTAATCTTACAGCTCTTCAGCATACATACAGGCATCTGATCATCCTACATAAACATTTCAAGGATTGAACGATATACATGCTTTTACTGGAAATGATGGATAATTCTTTTACCAATTTCAAAACTGAAAAAGTGGGCAGTTTACATCAGATGTACATATAATCAATATTAATATTTTTCACAGCAAAATGTGTTCCACATTTCATAATTTTAAAACTAAACATTTTTGACAAGGGAAGATTTGAAGTAGGAGTATGCTAGTCCTAGAACTATACACTTAAGCATTTCCTGAATTTTCATTCACATTTTTATGAGCATTTGTTTTCAAGCCAGACATTGAGCTTTTACTTTTAGAAAGATTACCTTTTAGAGAAAGAAGGGGGACAATCAATAGAAGCATCTACTGAAATTTATGGTTTCTAGTGTAATATACCAAATTTACAGTCCTATGTAGTAATTTTTGATGCATGTCACTTTAATTGGTATTCCACATCCCAATTATTTCTTACAGGTTGATGTTAAGAATATTTTGTGCATATTCTAGGTGAAAAAAATAGCATCTGTTCATGTGATTTGTTTAGAGCTTACACTTAGCTATGTGATTTTCTGCTTTATTTCAAAGCTGGTGTGCTTAGGATTTGTATGAATTGTTTTCCACATGAAATATTTGCTGGAAAATTCATCTTTGCCCCAGCTGAACATATATATGCTTTATTTTTTGTTTTAAATTCAGAAATCCTAACATACAGGAAAAAAAATAGGAGTAAAGTTAGAATTTTTGGTGTACTGTCAGCAATGAGAGAAGGAACTGTCTCCTGAGGCTGTAGCATTTTTTGTATTTGGATTTCTTATTTGGAAAAAACTATTTATTGATTGCTGGACTAACTTTTATTTATTTTCTATTATCCATTTTCTCATCACTGTATTCTGTCTATAATTATGTAAAAACAAAGCAAGAAACATATATTGTTGAAAAAAATACTCTGGACTGTCTTCTGTTAGATTACTTGGGAGGGTGCTACAGAGCTATCTTTTCAGGTATATATTTGCAAAATTGCAATTGATGATGGTTTTACATTCAAGAAACATTGGCTTTCAGGTGTGTATTCATACTCATTAAAGCTGTCCTACTGTGGAAAATTATTTTGAGGTTCATTACTGGTTTGTTTTTTTTCTCTATTTTCATTTGCAGTACTTTGTTCCTTTTTTGTATTACAGAGTCCATAATAACTACTTTCTGTCATATTGCTTTTGTGCAGGAGGTCGTAACGAAGTTGTCATCACTGAAAATAACAACAGCATAACTGAGCAAATCACTGATGTTGTCAAACAGCCTGCCTTTATAGCTGGCATCGGTGGTGCATGTTGGGTAATTCTGATGGGTTTTAGCATCTGGCTGTACTGGCGCAGAAAGAAGAGGAAGGGGCTCAGCAATTATGCTGGTAAGAACAGCAGCTATTTATTACCATCTCGTCAAGTTCTGTCATGAAGAGAACAGGTGTTGTTAAACCTACTTAAAAAATGTATTGAACTTACAACAAAGGTGGCCTGCGTGAATTTTGTATGCTTATTTGAAACACATTCTGTGAAAATGCTGGTGTATGAGAAGCTTTAAATGCATTGCTCAGTGCCACATTTCATCATTATCGTAAGACAATCTTTAATTTTACATCTCCAACACATCTAGCATAAAAAAGTACAGAGGATTAACTGTACCTCTTGCTCCTTGCTCAGAAGGCACTCGGTTAGCTACATTTACGTGCTCAAATGTGAATTAGACTAGACCCTAATCAAGGAAGGTTAGGAAGAATATTTGGTCGTCTTCTTCATTGCCCTGTATGCATGGGAAATGAAGGGAGATACTTAATCAGTGATTGCATACCTACTGCCAGAAAAAAAGAAAATGATGTATTAGAGAAGCGTGGTGAAAATCTACCTATGGCAGAAGCCATAGAAAGTTTTGTGTTGAATGTAGAATACCTTGGAATGCCCCTCACAGTATGATCACTCTTGCGCCAAATGCATTGCTCCATTTGAAGATTAGTTTTTGAAATCTGCATTTGGAAAAATAAATATATTTGCCAAATGAAACTATTTCCTTCCTCCTCCAACCTGTTTGTTTTGTGTATTATTCTGTGCTTCAGAATTCTTATGGATTTTTAGGAAGTCAGGTGAATTACAATATAATAGACCACTCTGAAACCTAATTTAGCACAAAAAAAAAGCTGTTCTTCAAATATCCAGTTAGATTCTTTTGTAGTGCTTACTATATAAAACATTTAAAAAGAGAAAACACTTCCCTGAGAAAGATGTGCACAGTTGAGGACAGTGCATATTGAATGTTGACATTACATCCCACTGTTCCACTATGAGTCATCACAGGCAAATCCAAGGACACAGGTTCCCTAAGTGACTGCAACTCTTTAACAACTTACCAAAGCCCAGTATTCATCCCCTGCTCCCAACCTAACATCCCTATGCTTCCTCACCTTGGGATTAACCATCATCAGAGTCCTCAGTGTCCTGACTGGGATGACTATATCAGAATAAAACTTTTCTGTGTTTGTTTTCAATCCTTCCTGCTGGATTAGTTTCCCCCTGGTTTAGTGAAATGCAGCAGCCCATAAGAAATTAAATGAACACCACAGCCAGCACACAGAAGCAGAGAGAAGAGACACCCTTTCAGTTGTCCTTGGACTAAACTGGTTTCTGTGGAGCCTCACCACATCGCCTATATGATTCATAGGTTATGTTTTTTGCCTCAAGGCAATTTTTCCTTTCCATTAACAGCAATGACTTTTACTCTACTAGAGCTGAGTTGGTGTTCATTGAGACTAATAAATACCACACACACTTACATATGTGTACATGAAATATCAGTCTAGAACCCAAGATTTTTCATATTGAGAGACAGCTGTACTGTTATTCCCCTTAGGATACAGTCCTAAGTTCTGGACACAAGCTAAGACTGCTCTTTTTTAAGAAAACAGAATTATTAGCCCCATATCTGAGTTTGCATATCTGAGTTTGCATGTTGTAGTATTGTGAGGGGGGGGGAAGAAATTGAGAACAAGGTATTTTATACCTTAAAATGCATAGCTGCAAATAGTTATAATAGTCACTATAAACACTGGATCTCCTGAAATTCATTCCTTCTCATGGTGTTTGCTGCATCTGAGTGTGATGTGAACATTCTATCATAACACAGAATTCTCATTATCAAAATTATTAAGTAGCGTATGCTTTCAGCAAGGAAAGTTCATAACAGATCACACTTCATAATTCATCCTAATGTTTACAGTTTGGAGAACAGCATGTACACACACAAAGTCTCTGTATGTGACTGTCAGAATCGATTGCTCACCTTTCCAGCCATCACTTCCCATTGGCTGCTGACTGATTAGTGCTTTATGCTTAGCTGTTATGTCCTGCTTACAATATTCAATCGCAACTGAGTAAATTCCAGAGGAGACTCATGCCCTGCGATTAGCATTTGTTGTCAGGGTGTGTAACTCACAATGTGTTTGCTTTCTTGTTTTGCAGTTCAGTCCTTCACCTTCACCCCTGCAGGTACTGTTCATTAGTCTGTCTCTTACCTCACCAACATATCATTGCAAACATCAGCTATCTAAGTGTAGATAAAATGTGAGGTATGCAGAATTAAAACCAAATACAAGGAGAAATACTTCTGCTGTCTCTCTGCGATAAAAAATGTAGCATTTATTCTCCTAGTGAATGATGGGGAACATAAAATCTGTCAGCATTAAAGTCTTTGTCATTATAATTCTGCATACTTCTTACTCATCTCACTCCTCAAAATAATACAGTTTTGAAAGTAATTTGCAGGACAAGGTGCTTGAACTAACTTAACATAAGCAAGCAGTAGTCATATATGACTGAATTTTGATTTTAAAGCTCAGAAGTGTCTCAGATATTTTTAAGATCTAACTAGAGAAGGAACTTTCTTCCAGTTTAGCTGTTAGTTTAGTATACATCTACCTTTCCATGAGGTGTCCAGAACTGCAAGCAATCCATGCATGCATTGCCTTTACAGTGGTTTTGGGATGGAAGCATTTGGGTTTTTTCTGCCTACGCAATTCAAGTCTAATTTCCTAGTTCTCAAATCTCTAATACACATAGCGTATGGTAGACCACTACTGTAAGCATGATTAAAGATGTGTGAAGAACAAATGAAGTGTGGCTGAAACAGCAGGTTGTAAACAGCTTAGTCAACATATGGATAACCAGGAAAAATAGAGTATAAAATCGATAGTAATAATAAATACAAATGTTTAGCTTCTGTTCTTATACCTAAGCTTGTGATTCAAAAACTCAAAAATAATTATACCTCAGTGTTCCAGTGTAAAAGGCTGATAAGTCTCAGCATTTTACAGCAGAAGTATATAAGTTTTTTGGTGTGCAGCTTGGATCTTCAGTTGCAGTTACCAAAGCCATCTCTTCTTCTGTCCCCTCTGCTATCCATATGATAGAGTCCAATCTTCCTACTGCATTGCTGAATCAATCGTCATGCTTGACTGGCTGCTTTCTCACTCATGCTTACCTCCAGCCACAGCTTGAATGTTTAGCTGTGCAAGAAAGAAATGACTTTCAAAGTGGTCTGTGACATAGCTAGGGGGGAGGCTTCCTCATGGTGAAGCTGGGGAGGCTCAGGAATTGCTGCTCTTCCTGGCTTCTGGGCAGGTCTGTTCAAGTACAAATGAGTTGTGGTACAACACATCCTACCCCAAAAGCTTTATTTGCTTTCATATGAGATGCAACATAGGATTTCTTTCAAAATCAAACAACTTGTCTTTGCATTTGGATCCTGTGATTATGCCACAGTAATCTGTCTGTAACTGTGGTGAGTTTTTCCATTGTCTTTGTAGCATACATTGGCATGACAAATTGTTGTGCTGGAGCCACAGTGACTGCGTGTAATTCAGTTTAGTTGATCCACTTGTACTGAAATACTAGGATATGTCAAAAACACTGCCAAAAATTTGCTTTTTTAAAATAATTTTGACTTCTCATGGACTTTATAGAACTATAACAACACATAGTTCTATTTCTTGGAATGTAATTATTTCTCAAGACACTGAGTACCTGTGTCATCCAGTAGTGAAGTAAAAGAAAAAAAATCATATTTTTACAATAATGATGTTATTCAAAAAAGAACAAATTCCATATTTTTAAACTCTATATCCACAGTTCCCTAAGGAGACATCCTCAGTTCTCTAATATTTGAATTTGCAATTGGTAATATAATTCAAACAGATGTATCTCTGCTTGTGGAGATTTGATGATACAACTGTACAACTGTGTTGTTCCCTTCAAAGTTATGATTCATAAAGTTTGGTTTCAGACCTAAATATTTAGACAGTGGTATGTAGCTTACAGAATCTCATCATAGATAGCTGTCAATAAAGTTATCCTAATAAACTCAGGATTTAGGGATTGCAGAGGGTGCAGATTTTCTCTGTAGTAAATGGAACTGAATGTATTAGTGGAACATTCATATACTTAGTCTAGTTTAGATACAAAAGAAAGAAAACCTGTTTTTTCAATTATTTCTGGTGCAAATATTTTTGTTTTGTATATATTCAGTTGTATTTGCGTATTTATAGGACTTAAACCACTGAAGATTGTTGTTTAAAAGTCTGGATCCTGCTGTTACATAATTGCTTGCTAAAAATGTTCTTTTGGGTCATTTTCAGATTATGGTCCATTCACTGAGACTGTTCATTATTTTTATTCTGTTATTAGGCTTCTGAGAGGTATAATTTCTGCCATGTGACTGAACTACTGTAATATTATGTGTAGGAGAAGAGCAAACAGCAAATATCATGCTATTGGTAAAGATTTGTGCCAAAGAAGAATAACTGATAGCGTTAAATTCATTAAGCATTCTGTCTCTGTGAACATTTTCATGAGCACTGATTGTTTGCTCAGTCACAAATAAAGTGACCTTGAAAATTATAGCTAAAACTTTTTACTTATTTTCAATTGAACTGACTTCACTAGTTACCAAGCCACAATTCTGTATATCAATGTTCCTCCACTTCCCTTTCCCCCATCATGACCAGGCCTTGATCTTGGTAATATTAGGACTACAACACATCTGATGTTTTACTACATTGGTTAGATTACTGCTGCTAAGTAGTAGTGCCATAATCTGCAGCTGTACAAGAAGTACAGTTTTTTAGGACCATGACATATTATTAGCAAACTCAAACACTAAGTACAAATCTTACACCTTTTCAGTCACCTATTCCATGATATAAAGTATGGATTAATCCTTTGTGAGTTTTTGTAAAATCTACAGTACTGCTGCACTGGTTCTTTAGTATTTCTCTGGCTACCCTTTACTCAGATTGCCTGGATATAAAAACATAGTATAGGTTTCTGCATGATACAAGAAAAGATAGATGGCACAAAAGAGATATCTGATCACTTCTCCTGTAATAGATGAATTGGTTAATTCCTGTATTACAACAACAGAACAAACTTTAATTTTTTGAATGGAAAGTTGCAATTCTCTTTTCACATTTTGGTATAAGGGCTATACAACAAAAGCATGGGATCTATTTGTAGAAATAAGACAAATTTTGTTAATCTGCTTATCTTTCCTATGCCCTCAAACACAATGTTGTGCCACTACCCACTCACTGGAATGCTCAGGTGTTTGCAAGTGTGTAGGCCTTCAGTCATGCAAAGAAAGTAAATATGTATTTGTTTTCACTTATGAGTAGGTAAGATTATTTAATGTCTAGTGCTCCTTAGGATTAAAGATTTCATGAAACTGAGTAAACAAAAACAAATTAAAAATAGATAAAGAATTATGGTTTGCCACACATTTTTATGTGCAACTCCTGAAACTGTTAAATAAGGATAAATTATTTGACGGAGTCATCCAAAGGTAGGCAGAGGATTTGATGGAAGTTTTATATGCTGATTATCTGTTCTGAGTTAATGCTTATTAAAAGAGGATTAATCTACATTCATATTTGAGGAACAGCTTATCATAAAAAGGAATGAGACTTGGCTGGCAACATTAAAGTTTTCATTTGCGGTAGGAAAATGTGGCCTACTAGAGATAGGCATACAGAAAGCTTTCTAAAGCTTTCTTGCCTCAGAATGTCAGTTTACTATACACTCCTATTTTTCCAGTTCTAGCAGGCATGAAGATTTAAGTTTAACCTTGTCAGATGGTATTAGTAAATGGTTTGGGTACTCCTTATATATTTAATAAAAAGCATGTGAAAAGCTCCTCAATGTATGCTGTTCTTTATACAAATATATACAATGTAATTTTCTTAAATATTTATGCATTTAAAATGCACTTTGGATTACATTTCAGCATTTCTACAGTCCTTGAAGTATGAGCTAGTGGGGATTCCTTCAAAATCTCTCTATGCAGAGGTTATTTTTTCATCTTCTTTTGAAAACCAATCTCATCCCTGCAGGTCTTCAGCCTTTCTAAGAAAATATATCAGATGCAAAGAATGCTGAAAGAGCTTTTTTGCTTCCTCAGTGATAAAAAGCAAGCAAGATGGGTGGGTCAGTGATAGGGATATTCTTCCCTTCCTCCTCTTATTGCCCCTTGAAATTGCTCTGCTTCTTTTTGAAGTGGAGACAGGATGAATAAAGCAGCTGTCTGTGTATTTTATTTTTACAGTGACATCTACAAGGCTGCATTGCATTAAGTATGCTCCTATTGAAGCATTTAGACTTGTTTTGTAATTGCAGAAATCAAACTGCAGGCAAAAATGCTGACAAAACGTACGGCAGGAACGATAAACATAGTGCTCGTTTTGGCAGCCTGACCATATCTTCCATTGTTAGCTGTCTTTTCTTTCACAATATTGATGCTAAAAGAAAGGCATCTTCTCTATCCAGCCTCAGGTAGCCCATTTACGGATGGCATCAGGAATGTGATTTTTTTTTGTAACAATTCTGATGACATGTACACACGTACACATTTCAACAGAAATTTTGGCTAGCTTAGTTGATATTCCAGAGCTCTTTCCACCAAGAATAGTAATAAACTACTTTCTTGTTTATTTTCTCATGAAGGTTATAACCATCCATGCATTGGTATACAAGGTGGAGGGTAAACAAAACAACCTGTATTCTTTCCCATTTCTATATGCATCACATAAGCCAGGCATAGCCTTCCCCAGGAAAAATAATGTTACTGAAAGACAAGATCTTTTTTAAATTACCTAAGCTCGATTTTTCTTATAAAAACAGTGTTTATATTGGGGTGGTGTAAGATTATTTAATGTAGGAAAAAAAACCAAACAGGAAATGGGATAGAAGTATACAACCAGGACAGAAGGAAAAAAAAAGTAAATGTGATACCTGTTTCTTCTCAGCAAGCTCATATGCCACAGCCAATCTGCAGCAATTATAACTCTAGAGAAGAGGTTTCAATGCCATGTCGTCTTGATATGTTTCTTACAGCATGGCTTGGAGTTTTTTCCATACGTCACTACATGGAAGATAAAATATGTCTGCCAAACATTGCTGCAGTCTCCTACTAGATCCTTCATTTTAGCTTTGCTTTATAAAGGCACACAAGGAACATAAATATTTTCAAGACCAGAAGTGCTTTTTTTTTTTTTTTTTAAACATATGACATGCATAGTTAAAATCTCACACAGCTATTTGTGGCATATAATTTTTTACAAAATTAATTTAAAATTATTTCTGGTAGATAGTACTCCAAAATGAGTGTCAACCCCAAAAAGATTTCAGAAAATATGCTTTACTGAAATTCCCTTAAGTCTGTAAACTTTATTTGTGAGGGTTTTTACCAAATGCATCCTTGTTTCACATTCTCCTTATTTCTTGTCACTTTGAAAAACGCAGCAAGTTGGAGAAACGGAATATTAAATTTGAAGGAGAAAAGGAGGAGGAAACCAGTCGTTAATGTACTTTTGACCAACATACTTCGCAACATCGCCAGGCGGTACCTGGCAGATTTACACAACAGCCACAGCACTTTAGGTTATTCACTTTTAAGCAACGAGTGATAGTCATTTGACTGCCTGTTAGAAACAATATGAATGAAAGTAGTATCAGCTTTAAAACTAATTAGCTGCAATGTTTCACCATGTCTTGTTTTCAAAGCACACTCTTACTGCATACTCCCCATGCTTGCATTTTTATTTTCTTTTCACTAATTGATTTGATTACATCCTTTCAAAATTCAGCTATTAACCATTTTGATATGACACATGACTGCAGTGATTTTCTGATATTGATATTAGTTTGTTCTGTAATGACGGGTAATTAATCACCTTACTGAAGCACTCTTCCAGCAGGGCTTCTAGAGGGGCAAGTTCTGTCCCTTTTGCTGAATGCAGACTGTAAAATTATCCCAGGAGTTAATAAAGTGGCAAGAATTCTATATGGTATCACAAGTGTTTTCCCAGGGGTTTTATGATATTGCTAATTTTTTTAATGATCACAACATTTCTATTGTGTGTAGTGATTTTGTCTGATTAGAATGGTGTATAATAGAAAGCCTAATCTTGAGTTAGTGTAGTTCGGACTAATATTTGGAAAATCTTGCAGGTACTCTGGGAGCTATAATTTAATTATGGGAATATCTGTCTTCCAAACCAAGGCCTATTATAAATTAAATTGGGCACAGAGTCTCTGAAATTTGAACCCTCATCTTGTCAGGGGCCTGTAAGGATGCAGGTGTCCAGGACATTGATAATATTAATAGTCTGGCTTATATATGCCTGACAATAAACAGTGGAGTATCGCCACTGAGAACCAGAGTAGTCTGTTGATGTTGGTGGAAAATATTTGCCAGTGCTTCAAAAAAAGAGAATCAAATGTTGTCAATTAGCACCTCACCAGTAATGTGAGTTTGCCTATATTGCCTTGAAACATAATCCTGTTAATAAGATAGACAAGGGTTAGCCTGTTGGTTTTTCCTCTCAAATACCCATGAATGGGTCCATAAAAACAATTGTCTCCCTCCGAACATGTCCTTGGTATCTCCCACGGCAAGACTGCAAACACTTTCTTCCCAGTGATACTGATGTGTATGCATTTACGTGTGGTTGCTGATTCTTATACTGTACTTCTAATGGAAACACTGCAGCTGTATGCTTTTTTTTCACCCCTTCAGCTCTAATAGAGCTGTCACCTCTTCGTATTTATCCTGGGAAATGGCATATTTGTGTGGTGACATTATATTACTGCATTACAACATGATGTTATTAACTCACTGGTGCAATGTCATTATGTACTGAAGCAAAAGCATGCCAAGAAAACAATTTCATCACATGGCTCAGTCTTGCAACACAAAGTCATATGAAGGGGTCTGTGGTAAATTCAGGGCTTTTGCCCAGGCACTTGATTTGTCTTGCAAGCTACAAAGCAAATTGATGTTAATCAACATGCAGTGAAATCCTGAACAAAATGTAACCCTAATGGGTTTGATGCTTTTCTTATCATTTCTGTACTTTATTATGTGATGACGCAAAGAGATCATCTATTTTGGACACTGAGCAATTTGAATTGTTACTTTTAATTATTACTAATTGATTTTTCCCTGTCTTATATGTGTGTGTGTGTGCATGTGTGTATGTTTCTTTGTTGTGTTTTTTCAACCAAAACACAGTCACTTTCCAAAGAGGAGATGGAGGACTAATGAGCAATGGAAGGTATGTTTTTTTTGTATAAAAGTCTTCCCATCCCATTTTTAAAATTAGGGATCAGAAAAAAATGCTATAGGTGATGCATTTAGCAAATAACCAATCACTGGGAAGAATGACAACACTAGGAGGAGTTAAGTAATGTACCACAAGGTTTAATGACCTATCTGTTGTGCTCTTTGGAAGAATCAAGCCCAGATGTTTCATATCTCCCAGATGCCCTAGAAGAAATGAGTAGTAAATATCACAAGGAATGTGTTCATTTGTTACTGGGATGTTTATTGCATTAATTAGACATTAGCAAATTAAGTTGCTGTTGTTTAAGACTCCTTATTGGCTCCTCGTAAATTGCTGTGAGTGAACAATTACACTTAATCGATCACAAAATAAATGATTCATGGATGATGAATAGGCTGTAGATTGATAGGACTGGATTCCACAACTCTGGCTACTCAATTGAAATTGATAAAAGCTGATAACGGGCCCATATATCCCCATCTATTTTCCCTTTGCCAATATGGAGATTGTAATTAGGCCCTGGTAATAACTTCCAATCTCCCATTTAATCAATATTTTAGCAAAAGAGATTAGGCCTAATGAGAGCGAGTAGATGTGGCAAGAAGGTGGCTGGGTCTTCTTATTGCCGTTTCCATAGAAACCAATGTTTCTCTTAGGGATTGTACCAGGCAGGGGTCTATAACGTACAATGATCAGAGATGTTGCTCCAACTACATGACTGGATTAATAACCTAGAAAAACTGCAGAACTGTGGATGGTTTTTTTGTTTTTGTTTGAGGGAAGAGGGTGTCTGCAGGAAATGATTTGTTTTCCCTCTTAAATACAAACAATCCTCCGGCCTTGCTAAATTTCTGGCTATTTATCCTGAGTTGAGAAATACACGGTGCCTTATGGCCCATGTGTACCTTGCCTTTCAACATATTCACTGTTTAATATTGTTCTCAAAGCTGTGAATTACAGGGATATAAAAGCCATGCAGTAGTGGCAGATAAAGATAGCTGTGGACTTTCCATTAATCCTACTCAAATGCGTTTGCCTCTAAACCATCCAAGAGTGCTCAAAGAAAGAGTTACCAGCCTGTAGATGACAGGCGTGCATTTGAGATGCAATGGAAGGAAGAAATAGTGGCCCAAAGTCCTGGAAATGGCTGATACAGAGCAATCAGTTTGAATGATGGCTCTCTTGAGGTGGTAATTTATCATGCAGCACTGGTGTAGGTTCCCATGATGGTGCCGCCTAACCCCTGTTTCACACAGACAACAGAGCTCATTTGGATTCCGGCAGAATCACGATGGATGCCTAGTTCCACTTTTACTGACAAAGTTGATTTGTATATATCCTTAATTAACTGCTCAAGGTCTTTAAATCATCAAAGACTACACAATTTTAATTTGAAATAAATTAGGGTATCCTAAACTTTTTCTTTACCTATGGTGTTAGGAGAACAATCATATGGTCTCTTCAGTCACTAGTTACCTCAGAAGTATTTTTATTTTGTAAATCTATATGTATATATCTTTGTATGTATATCTTTTTTTCTTATTTTGCTTCAGTCGACCAGGTCTGTTGAATGCAAGTGACCCCAGTTATCCTTGGCTTGCAGACTCTTGGCCTGCCACAAGTCTACCAGTAAACAACAGCACTAGTGGACCCAATGATCTTGGCAATTTCGGTCGTGGAGGTAGGTTTCATTTCATTAAGTCATCATATAGTATACCGTAGGTTTCTTTTAGTAAACATGTATGATAATCACTGTCCAGTGTTTTTGCCATTATAGTTCTTTCTATGTTTCACTCAAAGTTTTACTTAAAAATTACTTTAAAATGTTTATTTTGCTTTGTCACTTTATGCTTCTTTAAAATATAGGTCTAGTTTGAAATTTACCCCACAGTGGTGAGGCAGGATCTGCTTATCATCTCAGCACAAGGCTCTTTGTTGCTCAGACTCAATCCCTTTTGTGTGAGATGAAGTGTCTGTGGTGTGGGGTAACGTAGCTGGGGATAGATCATGTCTAGAACAACAGAATGCTCAGGGGATGTAGGAAGGACATTCCTACAGCAGGACGACATTGTTACTTTTACGTTACCCATCCCCTTTCTCTTGAAGGTCTACTCTCAGTCTAAACTATGAACCATGAAGAAGACACAAAAGTCTTTAGAAACTTTTGCTCTTATTGAAGGAAAGAGTACATTAAAAAAGAACTATTTAGACTTTGAGGGGTTTCATTTCCATTTTGAATTGAGGGAGACCCTCTGAAGAGATGAGGTAATGGTTTATAATTATGGTGATGTATCTTTACAGGTATTGTTTTCTTTTGTATCTTTTACTCAGATGGGAATTTTAGGATGTGTGATTGGGATTTTTAGAAGTCATAGGAACGTTCACATCTTTCTGTCACTTCCTTGGTTTCTGAGTCATACAGCTAGTTCTGCATAGTGGTGTTCAGAACAAGAATTCCTAATGCAAATGAGTATATAAATATTTTTAAGACCTAAACAAGTAAACAAAAATAAAGACAACTTTATATGTAAAAAACCCATTAAAATGCAAATAAACCTATAAAACTATCAAAATGATAAATGTGAAAAAAAATTCAGTTTTGTGCTGCACCAGAATCTGCTTCTGAAAAACGCTCCTAACATCAGGCTGTACGTTCCCATGCAAAATTTGCCTGTGGTTTTACTACTGTGACTTCGAATTACAACAAAACACTCTACATTTATTATCCATATAAAAATGATCAAAAACTCACCTTAAAGAAATACTATAAAGTAAGCAAAACTTTTGATTATATTTATAAATGCAGTTGAATATCTGCCAGCTTCTTTGTTGTGAATATCTTGGAAATAAAATCCTTCGGTACTTTTCCATCTTTCCACAAGCTCACATAATACAGAAAAATTACCGTTTTCTTTTAACATTTGGCTTTATAAGACTGAAATTGGAAGCATGTTTTAAAGCTTTTGGCTTGAATGTGGATGAGGCATAGGTCCAAATTTGTCCAAGAGATGAAACAGTTATATTTGGAATTTCAGCATGTTCCTTACAGTTAAGCTCACACTTTTATTCTGGTTTCTTTGAGACCACTTTATCCCTATCTGCCTCAGCAGCTGAATTTGAATGATGGATTAGAAGTCACATGTCTTATAACATGAATTAACTGTATAGCTAGAACTTGGGTCTCTTCTACTTGGTAAAAGGTCTGTGATAATACAAAAGGTCTATAAGGTGGCAATCAATCATTTTGAAAACTCATAAGCTGAGGCAGGAATTACCTTAAGACTGAAATTCACATTAAGTCCTAGATAGGCATTTGAGAGCAAGGCTGTGTTGGGAGCAGGTTAGGTCTGAAGTTGCATAAGACCACAAAATTGTACTGTGTCTCCTGAGGCAGTAAGATGGAGCTTTCCTCAGTATGTACTTCATCACTATTTCTGAAAAATTAAAAACAAGTTGGATTTTGGAGAGTTTTTGGGAAAGCACCCAGTGTGAAAGGTGTATTCATCTCTGGTCTGAAATCTACAGTGTGGATTTCTTTGCTATGACAACTTGGTGGGAATATCACACTTGATTTTTACTAGGCGATTATGGCACTTTGTAAAATAACACGTTAATAGCTCTTCGAGTGCTTAGTGCATACATCAAAAAAAGTAATCTGTGGTTGTACTGAAAATTCACAGAATGTTTGGAGAACCTCAGCTTATTAGTAAGGATGACTGAAAATTTTTGGCTGGTGGGAAGCTATGCAACATTTCTTTCAAGTATGGGCAAATGTATAGTTCTCCATTTTAAAATGACTACATAGAGATGATACCTTTTCAGTTGCCAGAAATGTGATCTAAATTATAGATGTATGTCTGAATACTTGAGAGATGAACATTTTGCTAGTTTTTGCTTCCTTGAGTCTGCAAATCTAACACATACAGGTTGAGCTGGAGTTAGTTTATATTATACATCAACAACAGAATTTATGTACTAAACTTCAATCCATTATACTTTGATGAAACCAGTTGTTGAAAGGAAAAATCATCACATTGTGGATGAAATGTTTGAAAGATAGAGCTCTGCTTGTCTCACATCTCATGTTGTGTTGGCACATAGACACTTTTGTGTTTCTATACTGCCCCTTGAAAGCACATTGGATATGTGCAGATAGATAGCAATAACCTAATGTTGAAAAATTACCTTTAGTTTTTCTTAATTGCAATTTTTTTGCACTTACAATTTATCTGCAGATGTAAGTTAATATAATAAAGGCATTTTAAATACTTGATTGTGCATATTTCTCTGTTGTTGTCTGCAAAACCAGATCGTACTAATAGACCCAAATTTAATCTCTGTTTCTGCAGTCTCTCTACTGGGTACTTGTTATTGCCATGTTTATTGTTAATATTACATTGCTGCCCTGAGACTGCAGATGTCATTAGCATTCATATTAAAATATTTACTGTAGCACACATGAATACAGTAGAAAATAGTTCTGTGGTCTAAATGTCCATCCCAGGAAAAAAAAACCAAACCAAACAAAACAAACACAAAAAAGTCCAAACAAACCCCCAAACAGTATGGTATCATATCTCATTACTGGAAAAGCCTTGAGACAGTGAGATAACAACTTCATTTCCTGAGGCTGCACAAACAGCGTATCTGAATCTGGAACTAAGCCTAAACCCTTGTCTAAGTGCAGAAATCATCTTTTCTCTTTTGGGGTGTAGAAATGTCTGTGATACCTAGAATGAGTTCTGAACATCCTCAGTGTAGGAATGCACTTTATCTCAAGTACAATCTAACAGTTGGAATCCATGTGTACCTTCTGGCTACATCAAGCCAATGGCATATAAATAATGCATTTTTCTAACAAGTGAATTCCAGAATAGATTAACTTTTCAGAGTCTACATAAATTCTAGAAATAGTAGCATTTGATACACTGACCTCTGAGATACCAGGTAGACAGTTATTTGTTTTACTGTGGTTCTCCTTGGAACATCATGCCAGTCAGCATTAGGTTCTTCACAATTCAGTAGTCTCAGCTTCTAAATCTAGTATTCTACCAGCAAAGGTCACTGCAATGTTTAGCAAGGAGACAGATTGCCAGTCTAACTGACTGAAGATACAAATTACAGTATGTGATAGGATTGAAAAAGATGTAGAAAATTCAACAGATGTTTAGTTAAATATACTGTACTGTTTTGCAGGTAAATGTACTGGAGTACTTGAAGAAATTGTTCTCCATTGTCAACACTGTTTTGCCATTTTAAGAGACCAATCACTGTTAATAATTGTTAGTTATTAACATCCTTCAGAACACCATATTTTCTTTCACATATTAGGAACAACTTGATTTTGTCAGGTTTTTCTTTTGTTGAAAAGGAGTAATGTGCTAGCTAACATCAAAAGGAAAATTATATAAGCTAAAGCATAAAACTCAAGAACGTCAAAGTGATGCTTTTGAAAAATTACTTTGAGAGCTTTGGTGTCCTTTAAAAATTTTGCTACGTATTGGCTAGGAAAGTTTCTGTTGTGATTTGTAGATTTGTTCCTTTCATCATTTTCCTGAAGCCCAGACAGTTTCATTGGTTCTGACATAGAGTGAACAATTGAAAACATTCTTCAGTAGAGAAATGTTCTAAACTTCAGCTTCACAGTTGAAGGTATGGAGAGCATAAAAAAAAAAAAAAAAAAAAAAGATGGTTTTAGGCAGTGAGATGTGAAGGACAAGTGGTAGGCCTGTCACAGATGCTGATAGCTTGGTGATGGTTGTACATCATCTTCCCTTCATTGGCTCATGGGCCTGTCTCAGCTGAAATGCAAACATGCAAAATGACACATTTATTTTTCATCCTAAACCTTGATACTTTCAGGCTTCTGGTGCATCAATGATTTGTTTCATTCCCCTATGTTCACCACAGATGTGCTGCCCCCGGTGCCAGGGCAAGGAGATAAAACCGCCACCATGCTTTCTGATGGAGCCATTTACAGCAGCATTGACTTCACCACAAAAACTAGTTACAACAGTTCCAGCCAAATAACGCAAGCCACACCATATGCCACCACCCAGATACTGCATTCCAACAGCATCCATGAGCTGGCTGTCGACTTACCGGATCCTCAGTGGAAAAGTTCAATTCAGCAAAAAAATGACCTGATGGGATTTGGTTACTCTCTCCCAGACCAAGGCAAAGGCAACAATGGTAATGGCAGCTCACTCTTCTTTTCCAGAGCCCTTGACTTTATACTGTATCATCAGCATGAATTAGAAAAATCACTTTAGTATGTGAGATACTGTTCATATTCACTGTAACTAATGCTTACATACTTTGTATGTGTGCTGAACCTCACACAAGTGCAAAACATTGTTCAGTGCTTTTAATCCTTTGTCTTGTGCTAGTCACCAAGCCAGGTACCTTCCATTAGACTAGGATAGATATACATTTAAAAAAAAAGCTAAGAATTGCTGCTCTGCCACATCTGCTGCTGAATTGCTAACTGCATGTGTTGCATGTGCTTGTGCTGTCAACTAATCACACGAAGCCACTGTGACCTTTGCCCTTTAACCCTTAGCCTTGCTTTACATCCCTGACTACCGCGTGGCTGAGGGATTGGCTAATAGATTGCCACACAACCAGTCACAGGATTTCAGCACCACCAGCTCCCACAACAGCTCTGAAAGGAGTGGCAGCCTCTCAGGTTGGTTCCATCGCTGTGGGTGGGTGAGGGACAAAGGGGTGTTGGTGATCAGCTTGCCAGGGAGGAAGAAAATCTCCCAGGTGCACTTTGTGGATAGGTATGAGGGTGCTGGCCCATTAGAACATCAGCGAATAGTGTCACATTGGTCTCTACTAAAAATACCAAAATGCCTTTCATAAAACCTCTCTGGATGTAATTGGAGAATCCTCCCAACCAATGCTTGTCGACACAATTGCAAACCTTGCCTTGTAACACAAATTCCCTAATGGCACAGTTCATAGAGCAAATGTATTTCCACACCAATCCTCAGTTTATAGGTCTCTCCACACTGAACCTTATGAGATTAATACTTTTGTTGAGTTTTTAACAGATTCCCCACTCCCATAAGCTCTTTCTAGATACTGTTTTTCAGTCAAACAGTTCAGAAATAAATGTAGGACCTTGCAAGATGCCTGGGGTTTAAAAATTTGCGCCACGTCTACATTCAAACAGAATGTAAATTTTATGTGTGTGCTGCATGTTATACCAGAAACATGACACATTTTCACTGGATGAAAATGGTTATAGTATATGTGGCTATGTAAACACACCTTTGTCTTGATTTCTTTAATTTTGCTTACGTGTTGCTTATGTTATGTCAATTTCTTTTTCAATACAAAACCTGAAAAACCTGCAATTAAAATGAAAGTCTGCTATTTCAGTTAACCAACAGATGAGAGAGGGGAAGGGACTTCAATTTCAAATTTATACTATATCCGTAGCCTTTTGAATTTCCACTATAAGTTGGAACAATTGTAACAGTGACAGATCAACCCTAAAAGCGGCTTCTTTAAGTCAATTAAAATGACTATTCAAATTGAATGTTGAAATTAGAAGCCTATAATCATTGACCCGTAACTCAAGTACACATGGCTCAAATGTGTTTGCAAGTCTGTGTTCCCATGGGGAGTATTAGCTGATTTGAGGGAGACAGCAAAACAGACTTATGGTATTGACAGAGGTGTCTGGGAGCTTAAGTTCATACAATTCTTCAAGAAAAGTTCTTATTCCTTGTATGTGAGTTGTATTGGTAAGTAGCTTAGAAAATCAGCTTGCTCCTCTGGCTGCATGAAAATGCAGAAATTGATATGCTGAGATACATATGTGCCAGTTATCAGAGGGCAATATCACACTTTAGATGTGTTGACAGCTACAGCTGCCTTTCTCGGAAAATAAAGTTTCATTGGAAAATAGCAGTTGATAAAAAGCTGGACTTCTAACAAATATTTCAAGTTAAATATATTTTGTATAGTGTTTCTCAGTTTGAAGTACAATTTCTGATGACACAGAAAAACTTTAGGTTAGCCAGTCTTTCCATGTCCAGGGCATTCCTGTTGTGATCAAGGCAGCTCACACCTGGATGCCCTAATGCTCAGATGAGCGTCAAACTATTGGACTGCAGAGTCAGTATTTTATTCTCCCTTGGCCACTAATTATGTCTTTAATACAGGCTAATTATGTCTGTAATACATGAGATACTGGGGGAGACCTTCAAATAGTCGAATAATTAGAGCAACGCTGGAGTCAGAGACCAGCTTTGATTACCTAGTCTGTATTAGGGTGAGCAGGGACTTGTTCACTCACTTCCTTGGTCAGTACTTTATGTACTGCTTATTATTCTGACTAAGTTTCTGTCTCTCTCAAATGAATATAATGAGAAATCCTATCCCACTGTGTAATGGAGAAAAGCTAAAAACTCAACTACTTTGTGAGGCAGGGAAATTTTGTGGCTGTTCTTTGCAGAGTTCTCAGCTTATGTGCTGTGATTATCAGCCCATTGGCAAATTCTTTTTCCAGGACCTAATTAATCTAGAGATTTAAACAGTACAATTGAATTTCAGTGTGAGGAGACATTGAAACACCAAGCATCACTGCTATGTGGAAACAAGGCTTCTGTGCAACAGGTTTCAAACACACATCATCTGTTAGAGCTCTGTTCCACTAGTCTGACAGTGGAGTAACTCTGCCCATGGAGACAGAAGAGAAATCTCCTGTACCAACTCTATGGTGTAGACTGCTTTCCCTACAAATAAAGACCTTGGAGTTCCTTTATTTTCTTTCTTCATTTAAAAAAGTTCCTCAGCTTTCCACCCCCCTCTTTCTAATAACCCCATTGACTTTGACCTTCCTCTCCACAACACCCCAAACTCAATTAACTTCATACTGCCATCTCATACATCCTGCCTCCTCTAAGACTACCAAGATAATACTCTTGCATAATCTTCCTCTCCACCTCAACTAATCTCTAAACTGAAGTTCTCCACATTGCTCTTCCGTGAGTACTCCTTGTTAAAACCCCTGTGCAACACACAGGCATATGCATGCTGATATGCATGTGCTATCCTCCCATAGCAGCACCTCCTGCCTTAGCTCTTGTTGGCTCCTACTTCTGCTGACTTTTCAAGAATTCCCCCATGTCCCACAAATTGGAATTAGCATACTTCCTTTGCACTGTTCTGTGATCCTCTTTCTAACTCTGCTTTCTGCTATGCCTGTACTTTGAAAGTTTAATTTTCCTTCCAGAAGCTTCATGTATTTGTTTTTCCACTGCTGCCATCACTGGGGCTTCTTTTCTGTTTATCAAAATGTTCTTTTCCTTTTCGAGAAAGGCTTCCTCTCTGCCAGGCTACAAAAGAAGGGAAGAGCCTGTCTCACATCCAAATAGATGGAATATCAGCTCAGTTTGCACATAGTGAATGACAAGATCTTGGCTGGACTTACTATAAATACTCTAAGACAAGGAAGGAATTGAGTAGTGGAAAGCAAAGGCTTGTTTGCAACCTGCTGCCAGCCAGACTGATTAGAAACCTTGCTCGACTTGTTGCTTGTCTCTAGCAGCCACAACAGGAGGTGAAAAGAGAAGCCTTGGCTACTTCTGAGTTGGAGATTCACCCTGTTTCTTCTCTCTCTATTCATTCCTATTTTAGTCCAACTGACATTTGGAGAGAACAGAAGAAAGGCACTGGTTCTCAAAATCCTGTGGCATGTGCTTGTCTCTATTGATAGAATTGCACCGCCTTCTGGATGTCTCTATGCTGAAAGCTAGAGCCATGGTGAAGAGTGTGGTACCTGCCAGTGCACACCATGCCACCCTGCCTGATATTTTTAAACATGGAACTTTCTAAATTCCTATCAGCAAACCCCTATTTCTTTTTGTTTCAACAACTTAAATTTGTCATTCTGACTATATTGAGTCTAATAACATCTTTTTAGGTTGTGTCCTTAACCTCTGTATTTTCCAAGAAAGAGATTATGTCAAATAGTGCTGTAAGCACATTTGAAATAATTTGCTACAGTCTACTATATTTTTAATCTAACAATGAATACAAGAAGTCATAAATCAGACATGAGTAAACCAGTAAATATATTTATGACACAGCCAAACATATCTTTCCTTAGTTGTGCACTACTGTGGTGCAAATGTATGGAATTTTAAAAGAAGTGATTTTCAGCAATCACTCAGAATATTTTTCAATTTCATTCCATTATTACTTATAACTTTATAGCAGCATTAGAACGTTGATGCTGATTGTGCTGAGATATAAATACATCTTCTTTTTTGGGGCATGCCATCTGGAATTAGAATTCTTTCAAAGAAATGTAAATAGCTAGCTTTTTTCCCTACATTATATCTCTAACATTTTATTTTTCTTTTTGGATTTGCAGGTGGCAAAGGAGGGAAAAAGAAGAAAAACAAAAATACTGCCAAGCCCCAGAAAAATAATGGTTCAAACTGGGCCAGTATTCCCCTCCCACCCCCTCCTGTGCAGCCACTTCCAGGCACAGAGCTGGAACACTATGGGGTGGATCAGCAAGAAGCAGGGTAATTTCTTCCTTTTTCTTTTGAAGAAAAATCTGGGTTTGCAGAAATGAGGCTTTTTAAAAAGAAATTTTGTAAGTGACAGTATTATTCTGTTTTGTTGTTTTGGTTTTTTTTTTTAAAAAAAAGAGAATGCCTTTATCCTATAGACTTATTCAAGGCTATGGAAGAGGAGTATTTGAATAGCTTCTCTTGATAGTAACTGAAGATGGAAATAAAAGTGACCTTGCTTCATCATCATATAGGGTTTCTCTGCATACTCATGCTGAGAAGCATCCCGCTTCACACATAGGTTAATTGAATTCTGTTGGGACTTCTTGCAGATGATGGGACTCAGAATGAGTAACAATGACATAATCTGACTCCTTATATTTTTTCCACTGCTTTGATGTTTAAAAATATTAAAGCCAACAGAACAAATGCCTCCAGACCAAATTGGATTAATTTTAGAAGATCGACCAGTGGATAATAATCTTCTCATCAGCTTTTAGAAGAAATTTCACAATTGAGGAAGGCATGCTACTGATAAGTCTTTTTGTTATTATTTAAACAACTTTTGAGTTTCTGGAACCTTACATTTATTTTTGAATAGATTAAAGGACAATGACACAAAACTCACAAAAAGCACTAAATGAGAGGAAAGAGATTTTTCCTGCGCAGAGAACAGTTATGGAATGCTTTTTGTAAAGTTAAATGATATGAGATAACAGGTTACCAACTCTGGAGGAAATCATAACATATATAAAACTAGTTTACTGTGGTTAACTGTTGGAGCCTTTGATAATCATTATTCTGTCAGGGACAAATTTCTGCCTGTTTAAATACATGGATTAATCAATATTTTCTAAGGATGAAACATATGTTTTAAGAATCATTGTAATAGCTTTATTGAATAAAAATATTTCAAGTGTTATTTCTTTTGTAAGCATTAATTGATCATCACTACTTTTATAATGAAAATTAGAAGAATTAAATATTAATATTTGAGTTTATACCAAGTCCTTCAACTCTTAAAATTAATAATAACTAACTGTGTAAGTCAGTGGATTTCCTTTTAAAATGAAGATCTATTCAGGCTGTATTAGAGTTAGAATTTCAAAGCAAATGTAAGGGGAAAATAATAACCTTACTGACTGTAGGTTTTGAAATCTTAAGGCAAAAAGTGCATATAATTGTTATGTTCTGTATTTTGTTCTAAAAAGCTAAAATAAATTTAAAATAGTTTCACCATATAGTATTTGTCTTTATCAGTTTATATCCTGAAAACACATGTGCTGCAAGTTGTCTAAAATAATTATGCTATGGAAGGCAAACAACTTGGACTTTCTTTCAGGACAACGAAATAGCATAAAAGGTAAATGGAAAAACCTTGGAAGAAACTCCTTGCGACACAGGGCTTGACTCCTCAGTTGCATAAAGTATCTGTTATTTAGCTGGAAAGAATATTGTTGGTCATGAAGACAACGTTGATTATTTAAGGATAAGTTAATCACCACTCTTCCAGGTTCCCAACAATTCTGGCTTAGTTTTTCTCTCATTATCTTTTGAATCACTCTTCTCTGGTTTTTTGCAATATATCATTAATAGTGATTGTAACAAGACTTCCTAATGTGCATTTTACCAAACACAAAAAAATTTGAAGATTAGACAGAGAGTATTAGTTTTGAGCTACAGTAATTTGTAACCAACTTCACTAAACCCAGTGAATCTGCAATGCCTATACTTCCTGAGGATGTATCTAATATTAATAATTATTCTGTATTCAGAAGCTGATCCAGCTTCCCTGGTTTTCAACGTCCTAAAACGAATTGAATCATAGACTGCGTTCCTTATGTTGCCTTTATTATTGACATATTGGGTAAAAAAAAAGAAAGCAAAATTTTAAAACTGTTTTGTTTTTCTTGATTTGTTTTGATGTATAATTTGTATGACAAGTTCAATGTGTTTGAATTTTACAATTAATTACATGCAGATGAAATTATATTGTGAATTACAGTTGAAAAATTAGCTTCCAGTCTGAAAAACTGAAGATATTATTAAAGTACTTGCAAAGTGATATGAAAGGTGAACATTTAGAGTAATAAAGCAAGGAAGTTGGCATCTAAACAGTAATTTATTTCTCACTACATGCCTTCCTATAACTCTTTCATTCAAGTGTTAGTTTCATTGGCATGAGTATTCCAAATAAGCTAAGCAATTTTCACGCTTTATTTTGCTTACTAGAAATTAACACTAGTGGCTTATAAATTATAAAAGAAAATCCACAATGGCAGCAAGTGAGAAAAAAAAGTCACCTAACTTTATCATATATAAGAAAGAAAAAGAAAAAGTCACTCTTAATTCTCTCTATTATTTTCTTCACAGAAGAACTGAGGTTTGCATTCATCTCTTTTTCCATGAACTGCAACACACATAAGGAAAGGTGCACATTAATCCAAGCAGTCATTTTATATAATGTGGTAGCTTTTGGAATGTCTTAAATTCCTATTTAACCTGTGCAGAAAGTCTGTTTAAACTATTGTTTTTCCAACCAGCTCTTTCCCGTGAAATGTTCCCCTTTTCTGTGATCTTCTACAAACTCTGTGCTCATTCCCTGTTGTCTTCCTTATTTTTCTCTTGTATACTCCAGAGTCTTTGACATTCCTCTTTTCCTGTCATGGTCCCCAGTTAAGGAGGTTCCCTTTCCCACACTTTTCAGAGAAAATGCTTTTGCTTGATTTTATGTAATAAACTTAAGAGTAAGGAGCTGCTTATTAATTATTCACTAATATCTAGTTATATTTTTTCACAAAAAATTATGTGTGATCTTGAGATGATTACAGTAAAGGCAGTCTTCATATTGCTGTCATTGTTTATTTTAATTTCTAACTATTGGTTACACCTTAAAATGGAATACTAGTTGCTGTGTGTCGATAGCCAATTTCTGTCTTTTGGAAAAAAAGTAAAGAAGATAATAGCTTTTACATCAAAAAATCCTTTCTGGCAAGGCCTAGAGAAGAAAGCTCTCTTTGTTGCAGAAGTGTGTGTAATGAAACAGAATTGTTATAAAACGTTCCCCTTATCTATCAGCTTATTTTTTAAAGAAAAAAATTATCACCGTAATGAACCAAGCTTTTTTACCAGCAAATATTATTATAGAATAAATGTTCTTTCTATAGAATAAAAATTGCTAGAATTTGCTAGAGTTATATTTGTTAACCAGAACTTATTAGGAATACAATGATCTTGAAATTCAATTTGAGTTCCCTAAGGTGCTTCAATTTTAATAAGAAGTACTTGAAAGATGTTGCATTTTCACTGAGTTGTATTTCCCTAGAAAATCAAAAAGAACATGAGTGTGACCAATATTCACTATGCTAGTCCCATAAGTTTTGGTAATTATCATTTATGAGAGGTGTAGTTACTATGTAGTCTGTTATCTTTGCTAGCTTTTTTCTGGCAGATTTTTTTTTTCTAATGCAGTTTAGAACTGGTGCCTTCTCACACAACTTACATTATGACAACAAAGGCTTTTGTACCAGATTTCTTGAATCTCAGTGTCCTGAACTTTAGGCTTAGGTTCCTTTCCATGTCAAACAAAATCTAGGTAAAGTTATGGTGCTTGTACAGAATCTTGTTACTAAGAAATCTTTTTTATTAAGAAATCTTTTTACTATCAAGCTAAACATTTGGGGATTGAAGCAAGTCCTGTCTAGAAGACAAGAATGTCTAGAACTCATTTATGCATTACTGAAAAGTCACTAGGGAGTATCTTTCTGCCCTGTCCTTTTTAAAGAAGAAACTAGTATACCAAAGCATGAGGTTAAG
Organism: Piaya cayana; assembly: GCA_013389865.1. Taxonomy (NCBI): domain Eukaryota; kingdom Metazoa; phylum Chordata; class Aves; order Cuculiformes; family Coccyzidae; genus Piaya; species Piaya cayana. Next base: position 286,575 of record WAAB01005898.1, read on the forward strand.
AGGGGGAAAGTAAGTTCAGAGCTGCTGCACTGTCTATTTTTAGTAACATGAGTTAAGATGGTCCTTTCAACCTTGGGTGGCAATGTCATGAGTGAATATTGCAAGGAAAGACAAATTAGAGCTAGTCATATCTTAATTGTCTCATAAGGAATTGAATATGTATCATCCCAGGGTTTTCTTAAGTATCTGTGTTAGGAAAATCATAGTGATCAATCACTCAAAAGTTCCTAAATGCCAAATGTTAGAGTTCCCAAATGACAAGTGTTAAGATGCAGCATTTATTCCTCTGTACACATACATGTGTTTGTGTATCTACATATGGTTGTATCTAGATATAGATTTAGATTAGTAGCAGACTTAATCACAAGCTATACTTTCCTTAGACTTGGATGATTATGTCAGGATGTTTGAGCTGTCTGGAATCTGTGCTTTTAAATACATTCTACAGACTTTAAATAAGAAAAATGTAATTTAGTTAATTTTAAAAATCGTTATGTTTTGCTTAAAGTAAATGTTCTCTTCATAGTAAAGGTTTTGAAACTTCTCTGTCTCAGTGTGCCCAGCCTTTTTGTAACCCAACTTCACTGCTGAAAAAACTGGCAGTGATTAATTTTTCTCTGTGAAACTGGTAATTCCTTCCTTCCAAAATCAGAAGCCTTAAAAGGGTATTTTTAAACTAGTTTGAGAAACTAACTGTATAACACAATGCATTATTTCTGCCTGCATTGAAAAAAAAAAAAAAGAGGTGTGCCTTGTCAGCAGCAGTCCTTGAAGATGGAAGGAAAAGAAAGTGACTTAGATGATTCTTCGGGAATGACCTTAAGAATGTGAGATGGTTAGACAGTGAAGGAACTGTGAGAGTTTTTGGTTGTCTGGTTACCTTTTGAAAAGAGCTGTCTATCCTGAGGTATTTTGAAATACACCGGGAGTTAAGAAATGTCTGTAGATGCTCAAGGGATAGCTGACTGACTGAATGTTTTGAAGATGGGAAGACTAGACAGTCTTGAGATTTGAGTGGTGTGATAGTCAGCAGAGCTGTGCACAACTGAAGTCATGTTCAGATTAGGAAATTACTCTGGGGGGGATAATGCACAGTCATAGGACTTATATGTCTTAAGTGATGCTGGTATGTCCAAAGGACAGGGTCCTCTGATGGTACTATAATACAACACTAATTGACAGGTCTGGTCATGAAGACAGACAGAAAAGGATTGAGTTGTTCACAGAGCTTGTAATAGAAAATAAATCTTCTGTTTCTAGCCCTGATCAGATGTAGCATCACCTCTTACACCTTTGGTATAAGACTAAAAACTGAACCACAAAACCCTTTGTAAGTATCTCTTATATAGAATCATAGAATCATAGAAACACCAGGTTGGAAGAGACCCACCAGATCATCGAGTCCAACCATTCCTATCAAATGCTAAACTATGTCCCTCAGCACCTCATCCACCCATCCCTTAAACACCTCCAGGGAAAGTGACTCAACCACCTCCCTGGGCAACCTGGGCCAGGGTCCAATGACCCTTTCCGTGAAATTTTTTTTCCTGATGTTCAGCCTAAACCTTGAGGCCATTCCCTCTTGTCCTGTCCCCTGTCAGTTGGGAGAAGAAGCCAGCACCCTCCTCTCCACAACTTCCTTTTAGGTAGTTATAGAAAGCAAAAAGATCTCCCCTCAGCCTCCTCTTCTCCAGGCTAAACAACCCCAGCTCGCTCAGCTGTTCTTCACAAGGCCTGTTCTCCAGCCCCCTCACCAGCTTCATCGCTCTTTAAAACCATTACTCCTCGTCCTATTGCTACAGGCCCTGCTAAACCATTTTTCCTCATCTTTCTTATAAGCTCCCTTTAAGTACTGAAAGGCTGCAATAAGGTCTCCTCCGAGTCTTCTCCAAGCTGAACAACCCCAACTCTCACAATCTCTCTTCACAGAGGAGATGGTCCCAGCATTCGATCATTTTTGTGACCCTCCTCTGGACCCTCTCCAAGAGGTCCATGTCTTTTCCCGTGCTGAGAACTGCAGAGGTGGGCACGGGATTCCAGGTGTGGCAGCAGCAGAGCCACTATCAACATCTCCCTCAGCCTGCCTGAGCAAAGCAGGTACCTGCAGGTGCTGAACTTCACCGGCTTTCCTCAAGCCTCCTTCCCTGCTTTGCCCAGGTCCCTCCGGACGGCATCCCACCCCTGTGAAGATATATGTGAAGATAGAAAAGATTAATATTGAAGAATATTGGTAGCTGTTAATCTTTTCATTTACTTTGGGCAGGTGTGTTGAAAGCATTCAGAAATTTAGCACTGGCTAGGTAAGTCTCCACAAAGATTGCCTAGGAGGTGGTGTGCTGGCAGAGGCATCGATGTGTATACTAACATATCTTATCAGCTGGTACTGTGACATAACATATGCTTAGGGTCAGTGCTGCTGTGGCATGAATGTATTATTCATCATAGTTGATGCCTATATGCAACACGGAAAGTGTTTTTTATTTAAGTTGCAAAATAAAAACAATTAGTACATATATAGATTTAAAAAATGGGGAGGTAGGAGCAAGGAAGTGCATAAGTGCAACTATGTAAAGCTCACTCTGCCTCTTAGTAATGCTACTATTTTCATGTCTAGATCAATCTTCATGTATTCTCCAGGAAGTGAGTTCATTCTTTTTTGTTGTGGATTGCGGTGTAATATTGTCTAATCACCACTGACAAATGAGATAATGGATTTTTTTTTTATGTTGTTGTTGTATACTTGTTCGAGTTGCTTAAAAGTTGTAAGGGGAAAAAGCAGTTGTGGGAGAATTTAAGCAATTATGTCCCTATTTTCAATAAATGTTAGAGCACACATGGCTTGCAAGAGTTTGAACTGTAGCAGAAATCCTATATACCTCCTACTGCATGTCAGAGATGAGATTTGATATATAATAAATTTGCTTGGTTTTTATTTTAGATATGACAGTGATGGTTGGTGTCCACCTTTGCCAGTTCAGACCTACCTACATCAGGGCATGGAGGATGAGCTTGAAGAAGATGATGATCGTGTTCCCACACCTCCTGTCAGAGGAGTAGCATCATCACCTGCAATCTCCTTTGGGCAACAGTCAACTGCAACCCTCACACCTTCGCCACGAGAGGAGATGCAGCCGATGCTTCAAGCCCACCTTGATGAGTTGACTAGGGCTTACCAGTTTGATATAGCAAAGCAAACATGGTAAATGTTTGAAGGGGGCACTGGCAGTCTGTGAAATGGAAACAAAAAATAATTTATTCTTTGATGCCATAAATATCAATTGTGTTCAACATTTCAGTAATTTTCAGTAAAGGCCTTAAACATTAGTAAGTGCTTTGTAAACCATAATGCTTGGTAATATGTTAAACCTTGGCTAAAAAACCACATAAAAATAATATTCCTGTGAAGTTTTACATGTATTCAACTAAGTAGTTAACAGCTACCTGCTGACAACTTTTATATAGCTCAGAATACTCTCTTTTCAGTCTAGTGAAAATGTGAATTTTTTAGCCTTTTCAAAAATATTGAGATTCTAAATTCCCGATTAAAAGTAATATTAGTCCCTTGAAATAGCATTGTAGCAGCTTTTACTATGTGTCATGTCAGAATCAAGCATTTGCATCTCTGACTGTAGTTTGAAATACCAAGAAAAATTCTGATTCATAGGAAAAGTCTCAGAAATAGCAAGAAGGAAGTTGTTTGTATTTACAAAATGGATCTAGTGTTTTAAAACGCTTTACACTTATTTAAAGGAAGAACAAGCAAATACCACAGTAACATTTCCCCTTCAAAACAAACAGAAGCAATCTCTTCAGAGACTGAAAAAGAACTTGTCATCTGCACCAGGTTGGGGATATAGTGAAGGTCAGTTGCTTTCTGGATGTTCCCTAAGCAGCAGTTGTCCTTTTACAACTTTTCTATCCAGACAAAGCACACAAATCTCAGAGGAGAAGAGCAGAGCTAGTTACTGAATGGCATGCTGCCAGCAGAGGAGCAGCCTTTCTTCACTGGTAAATAAAGCCACAATATTATTCAGCTTGAGCTACCATAAATAGACCAGGCAGGTAGGCAGGCTGTGCCAAATCAAAGCCAGCTGTTTTCCCTGGACACCATTGAAGCCTCGAGGCTTGTCTGCAATCTGCACTCAATCAACAGGGTACTGTGGTCCCGCTCCAGTTTCATACTGCCAAGCATGGACCCCAGCCTGGCTGTGGGACAGAACCAAATCCCAGGCAGCAGCTAGACCTGGTCTATTGAAGGTAGCTGACTTCTGAGCCAGCACACAGATGCAGACCCTGTCTGTGCAGTCAGTCACCGATGTATTTTGCAGCTGTTACCCTTTCTATGCCCTACAAGCCATGGGTGCCAGTCTGGGAGTAGATAACATAGTAGGATGCTACAGCAAATCCTCTTGAAGCTGACAGGAAAGGTCTTGCTCCCTTTTGGGGGAAATTAAAATTGATTTGGAACTTTCTTAATGCGCTTAGGAAAATATAGATTTTAGCATCACTCTTGTCTAAGGTCACAGTCATGGAGACTGAGACTGAAAAGAATATTGAGGAGATAGTATTATTTTCATACTAGGACCTTATAGAAGATATCAGGGTAAATATTGAGGCTTGCAAATTTAAGTGGGTTTTGCAGTAGTTGTGATAGAGAATTGTTTAATGCTTTGATATTGTTTGACTGGACACATACCATGCTGTTGACCAAATGCTGTTCAAAGTCAGTGGAAAGTCCTCCACTGTTTTAAGTGGGAAGGAAAATTTCTTAGTTTTTCTTCCATAGCATTAACTTTTCAGGTGTAGAGAGGGGAAAACAAAACAAAATGAGACCTGTCAGAGAAGTTACCCTAGGAATGGGAAAAGAGAAATATAGAGACCAGCCAACAAGAAATCTAAGAAAAAGCACATTAGAGATTAGTGGAAAAGTACATAATCATTATGGCCTTGATCCAGAAAATCACTTAAGTATATGCTTAACTATAAGTACATGAGAAACTGACTTCAATTGTTCTATCATATGCTTAACATTAAGCATACACTTAAATATTTTGCTTGATTGGGACATAATCATGCTGTTTATTGAAGGTTAGTTAGATGTTAGTGCCCTTTAGCTCAGTTTTTTGAACACCATATAGCTAAGAACCTGATGTCCAAGCAGAAAAATATTCAAAAACAGCTTATCAGAAGGGTGTAAATCAGAATAGAAGCATTTGCTCTACAAATAAGCTTCAGAATAAGCAATAACTCAAAACTTGCATCAAGGTGCAGAGAGATTCCAATAGTACATAACATTTACCACGACATTCTCAACTCCCATATATTTACATTATGAAAAAGAAGCTCATTGAGTAAAGGAGATTACTGCACTTATCAAGTATAGGCAATAATACAGCACAAAATATCATCAAAAGTATATTAGAGCTAAGTAAGCAAACAGGCGGCTGTAGTATTTTTTTCTGTTGTGCTGGTGTCCAAGCAGAATCCTGGATCCCATCCAGAGCGCTGCCAATTCAAATCAGGTCACAACACCTCATGAATAGCTACCCAAGGATTCCCACATGCCTAAGTTAGCAGTTTCAAGTGTGATACACGCCCTTATGCTAAGGCCAGTTATTTCTGAGCCACCTGACACATCTTGCTGTGTACCCATAGTGATGCATTGAAAGCTGATGGTTGTTCTTTTCCTCTCTAGCCTTTTGGAGACCACACAAATAAAACTTCAAGTCCTGTGCTTGCCTTTGGACATTTAGCTGTCCTGTGAGGTCTTTTTAAAATCTTTGTTTTGCTTTTTCTAATTGATTGCTCCATGCAGTAATTTCACACATGCGAGCCCTAATATTGCTTCAGTTAAATCACTTAAACTGCTTGAAATAAAGAAAATTAAAAAGGCCTTGCTGACAATGGGTTCATTGGACTTGAAAATTTCTTCTGTCTGACTGGTCATTTCCTCCTCTTCAGGGTGAGTTCTGCTTAAGAGCACTGAGTCTGTTTAAGCAAAGGAACTGAAATTTAATTTTGGCTTAACATCTGATTTTCAAGGTGGAATATTGAGTGTGACACTTATAAACTAGGTTGCGATTCAGAATTATGCGTTTCCGTAGACTTCCTACCTGATTTACGTAGCCTCCATGGACGTTGTTCCACACCTGTTAAATGACAATCTCGACCTTCCCCATCTTACAGGGGAAGTATATTTAAGACTAGAAAGCACCCAGGTACTCCATTATTAAGAGGTATGGTGAATAACAGAAATTACTTTTTTGGATTCTATCCTAACAAGCACATTTTGTAAATCTACTTCAGAATTTATTGAAAGGCTTACATTCTATTGAACATGTGGTACAAAGTCTCATACATTATCATGATGTTTTCCTGTTTCTTTGTGTAGGCACATCCAAAGCAATACACAACCTCCTCAGGCTCCAGTTCCACCTCTAGGATATGTGTCTGGAAACCTTATTTCAGACTTGGAAACAGATGTTCCAGATGATGATGAGGATGATGATGAGGATGATATCGAAGAAGAAACTGTAGATATCAGTAGGCCGCTAAGAGGTCTAGAGCATACTCCAGGCTCCAGTATGGACAATCTAGACAGCTCTGTGACAGGTAAACAAACACAGTTAACAGTGATGCCAACTTGTTCCTAACAGTAAAATACATCATCAGTCAAACACTGTAAGTGAAAATTTATTCCACTCCATCCCTGTAACATTTAAAATGTGTTAATATTAAACACTAAAGTTAAATAAGGATTTAAAAATACTTTGCTTTGCTGCAAAATGATAAGAAAATTCATGAATTTTAAAAGGCTTTAAAGACTTGAAAGAAAACTCAATTATATTCTGGCTTTCATGAAAAGTTCTCTCTACTGGAGAAGCAAGTCAGTTACATAAAAAGGAGGAGGAAGACCTCAGTTTGGGAATATATATTTCATAAATCAGGAGCAGCATAAAATTGTTATCTTAAAGCACTTTTAGATATTCTGCTAGGTAAACACTCTCACAGATGCACACAGGAAATTTAAAAGACTTCACAATAAGTGTAGTTAGATCAGCATAACATATATTTTTAGAATAATTAGAATATTTAGGTAGGACAATGAAATGAATATTTTTAACTTACTTTGTAATTGCTGAATTTAGTAATTATTCCCTTTCAGTGAAGATATTTAATTATTGTGACACTCCTTCCTTCACTGCTTCTTGCTCTTTGATTGCCTTGGAAAGTTACAATAGGGATCACCAAAGGAGACATAGAAAGGCATGCATGCTAAACTAGTTCACAGAATCAGAATAAATAAAACTACTCTTCATGAAATGTAGGCAGTGAAAGATGGGTTTTTGAAAATATACAGCTTCTATATGTATAGCATGTACTTTTTGTAAGCATTTCCTTTAGGTTCAGCTTGGGCATCTATATAATATGCTGTATCAATAATACTCAGCTGTACAGAAGACCCAAACGTACATAGTGTTCACAGCTCATAAAAACTAGTGGGCACCTCTTCAGTCTTTAATCTCAGCAGAAAAACACTGATTATTAGTTGTACCTTGAGGGACACTTGCCCAGTACAACTTACTACCACAGTGCTGCTGCATTTTATTCATTGTTCTGGAACTTTGAAATTCCAAGGATTTTGCACCCTTACTTAATTGTTACTATTCTGACAACACTGCAGGAATATGACGGTGCTGGAACATCAATAACTGTAATTTTCTTCCTTTTCCCTGGTTTAATTTAATAGTGTGGAACTTAATCCCAATTTCCTGGTTTTCCTTCACCTTAGGATCAGACTGCTTGCCTAGCTAATTAAGATTTAAGAATGGTATCTCTCCTGCTACAATTTAAAAACTAGTTTCAACTGAAGGCCGTAGAGTTAAAGTTTAAATCCCTGTGTTGAGAAGGTTAATTTATTAGTGCATGAGTATGTTAAGTTACTTCACTTGAATTTCTAGTGTAATCTCCTTCAGGCTATAATTCTGCATATTTTTGCATATCTTGCTAATGGCTCAGAAGATTTTCTTTTAGGAATGCAGTAAGGGGTTTGCACTGGCAATACAGAAATATATAAATAAACAATATAAATATATATATAAATATATAAATAAAATACAAATATATTTTCCATTTGGTATATATTATTATGTTGGTGTTGATATATGTGTAAATCAGAAAATGAATGGTTTTTGTATTTGCATCTTCACCTATTACTTTGGACCTCCCTACCCAGCACAAAGAAAGGAATAGCTGCATTTTTGCTCTGATTCATAGATTTCTGTGTTTATTACAGTTTTTTTTTTCATTTTATGAGTAACATTCAACCTTGTTATAACATTTATAAATCTTGTTTAATTATTGGAGAACTGAATGTATGATTATTGGTGTGATAAAAAATTCCTGGTGTATTTTTTTAGAAGACATTGGGCAGAATCTAGTAAAATTGAATGGGAACGTGCTTAAAGTGATCTGAATGCATTTCCACTCATTTCTACCACTATCTTGATGTGACCTCATCCAGCCAAAAATCGAAGTTTTTCTTTGGCTTTTTCATTTTCTTTTTTAATTAGTAGCTGAATCTGTTCCTTGATTTGGTTCACTGCACAGCAAGGTGTTTGCTGGCACTGCAGGAAAGGAATGTTCAGCTGAAAGGAAAATGAAGTGACAAACTACCTCTATAGCTTACAGCCAACACTTAGATGGACTTAAAACAATGAGGGAACTATGGCTTTACAAAAATTGACGGAGAATGTCAGTCTAAGCTATCTGCAAAATAGCAAACTCCTCCAATAACAAAACTGTTTCTGTTTTTCTTGTTACTATATAAGCAAAACCTCCATTTTCTGAGAGCTTGTTTTGGGCTTGTTTTTTTTCTAGGGGTGGAAGAAAATTGCTTATTATACTCAAGGGAATTGTCTCAAAAAAGAACTTTAATTTTTGTGTAACTGTTTCTGTTAACTCTTCCATCCTGTGTTTACTGGTTTTAAGAAGGATACATAACAAATCGCATTTATTGTTTCTAAGCTGTTTCCCATTCCTTAATTGAATTGCTTTTAGAATACTGTAGAACAACAAAATTGTTCTTTGTTGACTGAGAAAATATTAGTTACTTCTTTTCATAGGGCTTTTAGTGACTTAAACCAGCATTTTCCTAGGAATTTATATACTACATTTTCACTTCTTTAATAATTGTATTTTAAAAATGGAGGTAAATGAGAACAGCTGACCTGGATGAAGCAATATTTCAGTAAATTTTGAAGTATGTCCTGTGATGTTTGTGAGAAAACTAAATTGACATCTCTCGGTTAAGACTTCCTCAGAATAAGGTGCTGAACAGTGACCAGGATGAGTTTCCTCACTGTGTAATGTTAGCGTACCCCAGCAATGACTTGAAGATGCCTAGTCTCAGAGTGAAATGGTACTTTGCTATTTATGGCTGAGCTGAGGCTCAAGTTTTCATCCAACACTGAATGTGAGATTCTCTGAGGGGAAACACTGGTGCTGTGCGAGTCAAGCTCAAAATATTAAATTCCTCTGAAACTACAGTGTTACTCCTTTAAACTGTTTAAAAGTCAGGTTATCTTCCAGGCCATGGAGTTTTAGTTATAGCTAAATGAAGATTCAGACAAGGATTTAATCTGTGCTATTAAGGTTTTCTCTTTACAGGTGGCAGAGACATAATGTTGACGTATAATAAATTGAAAAGAAAGAATTGCACAGTAACCATAGCTTAACATTTTCCAGATATTGCAAAGGAAGCTCAGGGAGGGAGGTTTAGATTTGAACATTTGTGGAACAGAATATGAAATTGAAGACAAATTTTGCTTTGTTCCCGGTATGATTTGTTAGGATACTGAGTTACTGATTCTGATTTTTTAAAAAAAGAAAAATAAATACTTGAAAAATATCTGTAAAATTTCTGCTCACTTGACTTTCAGTTCACAATAATTAAGGGTAATTTTTGTTTCAGAGACACATTGAAGTATGTTTTTTTGGTTTTCTTGTGTTTAATGTTTGCCTTTAAAATGAATTGTGCAGAGTTATGCCATGAATGGTCACAAACAGCCTGCTATATAATTGTGCTTTAATAGACAACTAATTGCATATGGCGACTGCATAAGAAATTAATTTGCTTCTCACTGAAATCACAAAGAGCATCACTTGATTTTGTCATATCCAGGTGTTATTTTGGGGGAGTTTTCTTTGCTCTCTCCTTATCTTCACTCAGCTATATCAGTGAAGATGGTAGGTAAGAGCTGTTTTATCTACAGTTCTAGTGCATTTCAACTGAGAGGAGATACACTCATTAACTAGCACAAAAGTTAGAACAAGCCCTTTTTTTTCTAACTAACACAAACTGATAGAAGCAGAGAGACATTTTTTGTAAAAATTAGCACTGCAAATGGGTAACGAAGTTGGGGTTTGGTTTTTTTTCAATCGAATTATATAAATCTGAAATATAAAAAATATCTCCATGAGCTGTATGCTCAGCAAGGAAGAAGAGCCCCTATTTGGCATGTTTTGATCTTGAGTAAAATAATCGCCTATCACTTGTCTGTGTGTAGAAGTTGTCTGTTCATTGTGTCTGACCACAAATGGAATAATTCTTAAAAATTACACAAAATCATTTTCATGAGCCATATGTTAGCATGAGACAGTTCAATATTTATATTGATTTGCTTAGGGATACCTATTGCAAAAGATTCTATAAGCAGTTAGACAGATTGCATTTAATAGGACGAATGTGTTTCATGGACTAAATATGTGCTCAGAAAATAGAAAACTGCTACTTTTTCTATCTCATAAAAATGGTAATGCAACAATTAGCAGGGTCATATTATAAAGCACAGACTTTACTCTAGCTTAATGGATCTAGGGATATGCATTAATCAGCAAGGATGGATTTAGCATAAAACGACATGTAAATGAATTGATGACTGATCATAAATTAATTTTAGTGCTGAAGAAGTAATAGAGACACAGCAAGATGCCACTTTATCATAGTATTTTACTGCTCAGCAACATTTGAGCAACTACCTAATGTTCTGTGTGCATTTCTTTTCTAACAGCTTGAATAAATTTGAGATTTTTTTAATGCCCTTCAGCAATATGGAAACCAAAAAATCTAGAAAGACTGAAAATGCAAACACAAACAAATCTGGCTAAGTGGCATAAAGTAATTTTTATTAAACATTTATGAAGGTCATCAATTATGGTTGGACCTGTGAAGTGCCAAATATGTATGCATGGAGTTTTAAAAGTTTTAAAACTTAGGAGTTCATTTCAGGTGTGTATGTTTTCATATTTGGCGTACTTACGGCGAAGTAGAATATAATGTATAAGACTAGGCCTGATTTTTGAAGTGTAATCATATTTTTAGTCTGCATTCAGCACCTTCCATTATTCTTTCTTATCTTGATGTTACAATGCCTGTTGCCCCTTTTATTCCTTCACTTTCACCAAAATTACTGGACATTCTTTCTTTGTGATCGTGACAATAGTCAGATATATCCAAAGCGGGTAATGTCTTTCTCCTGTAAAAAGACCAGAGGAATTCTATAACTGATTTCATCCAAAGTAGTAAGGATTTCATCCATACTTCACAAACATAAGCAGTCTAACTCTGTTCCATCAGGGACTTCATGTCAGCTTATGCTTCAGGGTTTTATGAAGGAGAGCACATAAGCATACACGTACAAGTCCCAGTGACATCATTTGTTAGCTTTTAGCATGCATATGGAGTTTGGTGAGTACAGAAAAGTAGCTAATGGAATTTTCAAGAGTGTTAGGTTTGTTGTGGGCAACTTTTGCTTCACAAATGCATTAGATTTTTCTCTTTTTTTTAAGATAAAACGAGAGTACACTTTACAAAGAAAAATAGCAATTTTATTGCTTGCAAAATGCCACTAAAAGCAGTAGCATGCAGCCTACAAGAAGTTAGCACCTCTATTCCCTTCACCTTTCCCTGAGAGCAAAAGTAGCTTTCTGTTTGCATTAGCACCAAGAGATATTTTATGGTGCAAGAAAACAGAGTTCAACTTTTCACAGAGTTGATTTTGTTCTGCATAACGCATTTACTGCTGCTGTCAGCAAGAGCAAAATTTACAGTTGCCAGAAAGCGTAAAAACTCAAATGTGCTCTTGGAAAACACATAGTGAGCTGCATGTAAAAGAGGCAATAAAAGACTGTTTCATTCCATTTCAAAATGCACAGTTGATCTGAAAGGGACGTCAGCATCTCTTATTCTGCCTTTATTCAGAAAGAAACAAATGCATGTCTGATTTGGAAAACCGGAGGCCAGTGGATGCCTTTGAACAGGCAGTTACCCTATGTGCTGTGTTAACACAGCTGCACGGTGGCCTGAGGTGTCTCGGCTGGGCTCCAGCACTCCCATGCTTTCTGGGCAATATCTGCACCTCTGAACAACAAAACAAACTTGTGTTTTAGTGTTGCAAGTTTTAGTTGGGGAGGAGGTTGTTTATGCAGGGAAAATAAATAGCTCAGGAACTAGTAGAAATAGTGTCAATATTAGGCATTAGCTACCTGGTCATGAAGAGCTGAGAGTGCTGTATATGTTTCATGGTATCTTACTGACTTCAGCACTTTTGCCTTTGCTTCCAGCAACCAGTTGTATCATGGAATCATTGAATCAGACAATGGTTTGATTTGGAAAGGAGCTTTAAAGATCATCTAGAACACCCCCCACCATGGGCAGGGACAACTTTAACTAGATCAGATTGTCCAAAGCCTTGTCCAACCTCACTTTGAAACACTTACAGTGATGGAGGATGTACAATTTCTCTGGGCAACTTATTCCAGTGCCTCACCATTCTCATCGTAAAAATGTTCCTCCCTGTATCTAATCCAAACCTACCCTCTTTCAGTTAAACATTGGTCCCTAGTCCTGTCAGAGGCCTTGGTAAGAAATCTTTCTTAGCTTTTCTTATAAGCCCGCTTTTTATATTGAAAGGCTGCAAATAAGATCTCCTTGGACCCTTCCCTTTTCCAGGCTGAACTCTTTCAGCCTTTCTTCACAGGAGGCATGTTCCAGCCCTCAATAATTTTCATGGCCCTCCTCTAGACCCTCTTGTGTTGGAGACCCAAGACCTGGACGCAAAACTCCAATGGGGTCATAGATTCCTTTCATTGTCAACTGTGTTGATGTCCTGGTAAAGCTCTACAAGAATTGACCTAGTCTTCCAGCTGGGCAAGCAGTCACTCTTAACACAACTGCTGGAGGGAAGTGACCACAGACAGAATGCGCTCTACCTAGCCTTGCTATTGTGTGTGTACTCTATGGGAAATAAAAGGAGTTCAGGAACAGGGCTTTCTTACAGGGTTAACCTGAAAAATTGGCAGTCTAATAAGAGCATGCTACTGATAATTAGTATTTAGCTTTTGTAAGGAAAACCTGGCATGCCTCTGAGTGTGGAGAAGGATAAGTATATGCACACAAATTGAAGGGAGCATTATGGGCTTTTGCAGAGTTTTAGTATATTTCTTACTAAAATCATGGATTTTTTTTTTTTGACTGGATGAACTTCAGAACAGCCCTTCAAAGACCAGATGAAAAAAAGCAGCTATTCTCAGACATACCCTGAAAGCCTGGAAACATCCCATCCAGATTGTGACATGCATCTTATTTTGTGCAACTGGTTAGCAAATGGACTGAGCAACATAAGCAAATGGAAATTCAAACCTAAGTTTCTTTAAAACATCCATCCACATCCACAGTGCCTGTGATACTGAAGACCATGCCTGTTCTGCACAGTATACAGTTTTATATATCTCTGTGTAGAGAGTAGTATTTATTATGCAGCACCCTTGGGCCCTGAAACTAACAAGATGCATGTTAAATTTTTAGCACCCCAGTATCATCCTTTGATATCTGTAGGTCTAGTCACATTTTTACGATTTAGCTTGTGCTTACATCTTTTTCAGAATATGTCAATAAGCAATTCTTTGAAAACATCCTCAGCTATAGCATTTCATTTTCTTACATCTTCATGAAGTGTTTTATCTGTAGTATCTCTTTTCATATATCATCAATAACTGTTGCTAAGCCTTTTTACTCTCTGTTCTCTGTGATGTCCTATTGCACTTTGATTGTTAATTCAGAAACAGTCCTCTCAGAGGAAGTTCAGTTTTTTTCCTTCTCTTGCTGTTATCTAGGCTTTCTCACATCTTTCTGGATAAGGTCGAATCTATTTGGAAAATAACAATTTTATGTGTGCTCTTGGCAAGCAGAATCAAACTCTGTCACTCTCTGTTGCACTTAACACACTTTCTGCCTGTCAGACCTCCACAGATCTCTTCAGTTTCTTTTCTTCTATCTTAGGAGTGCACGGTCTTTATTATAGCCTGACACTTTGCTGACATTAAAAGGTTTGGTCACTGCAGCATCACAAAATAATGTATTGTTCTTGGTTTTTGTGGTATAGTGTGCTACTGCTTAAATTCCAGTGTTCATTTACTGCACACAGGACTTAATTTTGCAGGATATTTTTAATATTTGATGCCACCCTTAGTTACTTAGCCTATCAATTTGGTACTAATAAGCAGATCATTATTGATTTACTACTTAACAATTTTGAACACAATTCGTTGGGCATGGGTTAAAAAGTTTTTTTAAAACATGACTTACACTGTTGCACATCTTATGTACATTAACATAAACTCATCTGTGCTAACTGAATGGTTAAATGATGGATGTGATGTACCACTCCACGTGTCTTCATATTCTTTGTAATCCATGTCTCAGCAGATTCTTATAGGTTCGGTGGGTACTTTTTTCATCATATGCATGCTATTGTTTTTAAGAAGCGGATTACAGGTATTTCAGGATAGATGCCTATGTTATCTCAGAACAATACACTATGCCTACACAGCAGTATGGATGCCACATAGCTCAGATTCCAAAAGCAGTCTTGTAACTCTCTGAACCTCAGCTGGATGTGGTAACTAATTAGCATGGCTGCCCTGTTCCTGATGCAAAACTAAGCAGTTGATGCTAGCTAAGTTTCCCACCCCACTTCATGGTACAGAATTACCCTGTGACTTTTACCCATGATTTTTAGAAGTACAGAACACCATTAACTCCAGTTGAAGCCACAAAGGAAACAGAATTTCAATACTTTTTTTTAAAAAAAAGCTCAACTAAGCAATATCTTTTGAAAATATATTGTACTGTCATGTTGGGTAGCTGATTGATGCTTTATGCATTGGAAAAAAAAATAAAATATAAATGTAGGGCATTTTAGATGAGTACTTCATTGAGTATTTTACTCTTTAAATTTTATTTATGTTGAAATTTCTGTATTTCTTTCACATGGCTTTTCTGGCATCTGGTTTCCTGACTTCATTTTTATAATATTGTTATCACTTTTTTCTGCAGTGGTTGTAATCCATAGCTAGAAGGTACCATGGGGCCAGCATTGGCTTAATGACTGACTTAATATTAAATATGAGTATATATTTGCTCTGCTTTTGAATGCTGATTATTCCTAACCTTTTAAAAAAGTAATTTGAATGCACTAGAATGAACTACTTCAAGTCAGCTTTCTTCAGGACATTAAGATAGCTTATCAGTTTTAAAGTTTTGACTGAGAAAATGACATGATGGTCTTGCTCAGGGTGGCTGTTGAAGCCCATGTATGATTTATTCATATTTACTGAGATTTACACTTATGTTGTCCTAAATTAAGGCTTCATTTTACAAATATCCAACTAGACTCTGATTTATAATAGCTCAAGTAAAAAAAAAAATCAAATTCATTTCAATCCCAAGGAAAATCTGTTAACTTTCTAAAGAATTTATTATGGAGCCTTCACGTTTTTAGAGGATATGTATCAAAGCAACACAGAGCAAGCTGTGAGTGAGATCCCATTCTGCTTTGATAGTGCTCTTTTATACCAAGCTCTTCCAGATAAACTTTGGATTTCCTCTTGGGAAATGACATATTAAGTGGGTCTTTAAGCATTAGATGAATTCTGCATTTTGTACCAAGCTCTGTCAAATGAATTTTGGGTTTCCTGTTGAGAAAGGACAAAGTGGGACTTTAAGCTTTGGATGATCAAGGAATTTCAAATGTGCACAACTCACTAGACCCCCTACATTTGTTTTTAGGTTCAATGGTAAATGGATGGGGTTCTGCGTCTGATGAGGACCGTAACTTTTCTAGTCATAGATCTAGTGTAGGTAGCTCCTCAGATGACTCGATCTTTACCAGCGGCAGTTTTGCACAAGCAC
The DNA here is from genome assembly GCA_013389865.1 of Piaya cayana. NCBI lineage: Eukaryota > Metazoa > Chordata > Aves > Cuculiformes > Coccyzidae > Piaya > Piaya cayana. Next base: position 302,827 of record WAAB01005898.1, read on the forward strand.
TGGTTGCAGCAGCAGATAAAGCTGGGTTTAGGCTGGATGGAACCAGCCTGACAAGAACAGGTTTGTAGACTCAAAGTTGATGCTTTCTGCATGAAGAGTTTCTCCCCCTATTCTTCTCTTCTTTTCAGTGAATTCGCGTCTCACACTTGTCTAACATGCATGGAATAAGGTGGATGGAGATACTTTTATTAGTATATTTTAAATGTAACCTTGCATTTTGTTTCATTTTTAGTGATTTGGAGTAGTGAATAGCACAAGCTTTTAATCTGCAATTTCAGTCTGCTGCAGTTTCCTTCTGTGCTGACTCTGCTGTGGATTTACTGACATATGCTCCATTTAATACTTTACCAAAGAGATCACTAATTCTGCCATGCAGTCTTTGATGATTGAATTTTTTTGCAAAATTTCCTCACAATCATTCACATTTGCAGTGATGAATCTCATGTTTAAACTATTATCTCCATCCCTGCTCTTCTGTTGCGTATCTTCTTGCAAAAGTATTTTTCTGTTAAGTTTTTCTTAGCATGGGGTGAATTGGTGTGCTTTTATTGTTAACAACACAAACTGTTTAAAAGCCTTATGAACAGCTGATAAAAAATACTTTATTCAATAAGTTAATATATTATAATAAAAGTTAACTTTAATTATGCCAACTGATTCTGCCAAGTTAACTGTGACACAGGTTTTTGCCTTTGAAAATAGCTAATAGTCTAAAATGAATTAATGAAATGTAAACATAATTTAGTTCACATTTTTAAAGCTCTGTATGTTTTATTTCTAGCAAGAGAGATAAGTAAAAATATTTTTCAGTTTTCTTGAAAAAAGGGTGTATTTGAATTTGCTTAGTCTTATTAAAATAGCAAAAAATATCTAGTTATTTAAATACACAAATCTAATAGCAAAGTATGAACTTGGGTCGTATTTTTGTTATACTTTCTCAGTTGATTCTGTCCCACAGGTCCCATCATGTTCCTATCATTTAAAGTTTTTTACTATTAATCTGGTATTGTGCAATTTATGAAAAAATTCCATGTGTTAAGCTTGAAAACCACATGCAGTGACTTCATGGCAAACACTGCCATGTAAGAATCTTAGGAATGAAGAAAAAAATCACTGGCAAAGTCCTGTGTAACCAACAAAGTAGGAGGTGAACAGATACAGCTTTTCTCCTTTCCATGTGACTTTGCCACTGACTTACGTCAGACAGAATCAACCTTAAAAGATATTTCACCATTTAAAGTAGTTACAACCCTCACTCGCTTCTGACACTATTGTAACATTGATCAAGTAAACCTGGTTTTTTATTCAAAGAAACACCAAAGCACAGCAAAAGAAAACCCAAAGTGGACCTTCACTCATATTCTATGAGAAAATTCAGCCAAATTATAATTTAAAATGCACTGCTTTGCTTTGCTTGTAGATTGTCCTAAAGAGTCTTGAATGAAAAGTGCAAATCTTTCACATTTTTTTTTAGTGTTGTTCTTGGGCTCAGTAAAAGGTAATGCACAGGTTCACCCAAAGTTAATGACGCTTTTATCAGGCTGTTGAGAACTAGTTTCCACCACAAACAAGGACTTAACAAAAGGAAATGGACATATATACACACAGATGCTTTTAGTTAAATATGTTTTCTTGTTTTAGCTATATAAAAGGAAAATACAAGGAAAGGATGAGACCCCTCTTGTCAGTTATACTTTTCTAGTTTAATTAGGTCACAAATGCTCTTTAAATGAGTACTGACATGTAATTCCTTGGACAGACTCTTGGACTTTAAGGTAAAAGAAATTATCCGACACTTGAGCTACTGTATTTATGATTATTATTTCTTGCTCTCTCAATGATCTAGCAGGTAAAACAGAAACAAAGTAAAAAGTGCAAAATGGTGTTTTGCAGTAGAGAAGCAGCAGTATTATTTCTGTTCATGACTCTGGAGGGAGCCTGAATGTTGTGACTCTTTACTCCTTTGCAGTCTGGACAGGTATTATCACCCCATCAGAACGGCTGTGAAATGTTCTCACTGATACAATAAGAGAAGTCCACTTGATAGTCTTACACGAGTGTGTTTGATTGCCAAGTATAAGAGGCACTGGTAAATCCAGGTACAAGGTGTCTCTCCTGCCAGACACTTTGATTCCAGTTTCTAGAAGCCATCCTGTGATTTGTCATGTAGTTCAGACAGTTTTAGGTTTTAACACCCTTGGGAAATTAAATCAAGAGTTAGTGGATTCATCCTTGTTTCCACTTACACAGTAAATCTACTGCAGAGTCTGACACTGCTCAGTGTTTATTACCAGAAGGGCTGCATACAAATACAAGTTGCTGTAATCAGATATTAGGTGCATTGAAAAACGTGTTTTGGGAGCCTGCACATCATTTGTGTTTGCCCCTTGTCTGATTTAGGTCAGTGCTACTTATTTTCCCTTGTTTTCATGGAGGGATTAAAGAGAGAATGTTCGGTATTTATTATTTTCCAACCAGCATTCTGAATGAATAATAAAATTTCTTTAGTCAAGAGAATAAATGTGAGGGCTCTTCATCCTGCACTCACTAGTTACACCTGTATGTTTTGAGTGTATGTTTTCAAAACATGTCCAGTGTGCTGTGAGCCAGGATGGAACTTCAGGATCATATCTGAATTTCTTTATATTAGTGGTTTGGGGTTTTTTTAATTTTTAAATGAAATTTTAATATTTTGTTTCTGTTCATCTGCTGTTTCATCTTTACCTATGAAACAAGGGCGTGATCACCTGTCTTTGGCTACAGCTGTGCCAGCTATAGAGGTGGTTGTTTCCAGCCTTCCCCGAAGTGCCTGTTACTGCTTACTCCCATCTCCAGAACGAGCTGCTTGGGTGGTCCTTCTGTAACCCATTTCAGTTTAAATTAGTCAGATTAGCAAAAGCATCTTTTCATACTGTTTAAGTTCAATAGATCTTATTTTGGTAGAGGAGAGTTAGGGAATGTTCACGTGAGAGGTTCAAACATGGTAACCTCTGACAGATGGTAGTGACATGCAGCTGAGAGACAAGCTTGCATAGGAGCACTGTACCTCAGGGTACACATCAGTCAGAAGGCAGAAGACCAAGGCTGAGACAGTCAGGAAATCTCTGAATTCAAATACAGAGATGTTAGAATAACATGTATATATTAATGTGAAAAGCCATGATAGAGACATTATGGCTACTTTTTCACTTTGCCCTCTTTTCGCACTAAGACTATTTCAAATAGCATAATGGGTAGCATATTACTCCCAATTAGACTTATCTATATCAGTTCATATGTGACAGCATGTTGGAAGTGAGCGCATCTGTTGAAAAGTTTTACTAGAAAACATAACTCACACCAGGGTACACTCTAGTATAGAGGATTAAAAAAAGCTCCTCATCAGTTAGGGTTCAGTTGACCACTAAAACAAGAAACAGACATTTTGCCACTTTTCATCAACTCTTACACAATTTGGACCTACCACAGCACTAAAAAAGCAGATGTTCTGATTGGCTTATACATTTTCCACTTCAGGTAGGATTAAAACATCTAAGAATTTAAAGTATCAGTTCTAAACATATTAAAATGTTAACATCCCCAATATACTAGGTAAGAAAGAAAACATGATGATGATGGTCTTTAGTTTTCATCAGTTATTAAACAATAACCCTAGTTAAGTTAACAGAATAAAAATATCAAAATAAGAGGAAGTAAATTGATTGTGCTCCTACAATTCCCGTCATGATGTTTTTAGTGATCTGCTCCATAGAAAGCATCAAAGTTTTTGGTTTTTTTTAAAGAGAAATCACATTGCTTGTCTAGTCTCTCTCTATATATATATTAATCTGAGGAATAAATTCAGTCAGAAAACATTGTTTTAACATATAAAAATACTGAAAATTAACAGGAAAATTTTAGCAATTAAATATAGCTCCCATTTTTATTTAATGAGAAAATAGAGCCCTTAAGTATACAAACCTACACTGCTGCATAGCTTGCAAGATCAGTTATGGTTATCTCACTGGAGTTAGTCCAGATATACAGTGCATTTGGGAGCCCCTAAAATGAGAATCTGACTCGGCAAACATGAAGGTGGAAGGCAGGAGGAGATAAATTTGATATGATTGCAGAACTGTTTTCCTTCCCTGCTCAAGGCTGAGAAGTTGTTATGACACATCTGTTCAGCATGCAGAGCAGGTAGGAGTTACATGGCATACAGTAGTTTTATCACAACAGATGGAACAGTTTTATTTTTAAAAGTTAAAGACAAAAGAATGCCAAGTTTCTCACTTCACTTGTAGTGTGTCTTAAACCAGTTGTCATCAGTGGATACCTCAAGGGGACACTTGCTTGCCTCTGAGAATTAGGCTAGATTTAATGGTTTGGAACAGACATTAGTATAACAGCCCATTTCAAGGAAATAACATTTTTTATCTGTTTTTTCTTTTTTTTTTTTTTTTAGGCAAAGCATATCCTTCCTCTCAGAGACCTCGGCCAAGCAGTCCTTTTTCTACTGACAGCAACACCAGTGCAGCTGTCAATCAGAGCCAGAGGCCGAGGCCCACTAAAAAAAATAAGGGAGGACGGTTGGACCAACCCCCCTTGCCTCATCGTAGGGAGGGAATAACAGACGGTAAGTGTTGTGGTGAAGTCCCAGATGATAACGTACATTAATCAGGTGTGCAGAGTGGGAGAACAAACAACAATCTTTTAAGGAATATAAGTTACAGTGAATTATTTATTTGTTGAAGTGGGGTCCCCAGGTTGCCACGTGAGCACTAGTGCAATGCTAGCAGTGTGGGGCCTGCTTAAGTGAGTCTTTATTGAGACTTTTCTTCTTTTCAGCTCTGAATATGTTAGCATCTCTTAGATTTTCTCAGTTCACAATAAAAATCTTACCCCAAAATGACTGCATTGCACATGATTTAACATTGGAAATGGCCTGTGGGAAATTTTGTATTAAATTAAAGTAGCCACCACCCACAGTAGCAGTGTGCCATGAATTTTTAAGGAGAAGCATAGGGCCAGCCCAACAATGGTCTATTTGATTTGTGCGGGTTTTAACAGCCACTCAATTGCTACATCAATGCATCATGCTTTTCTCATGTATCTGCCCCATGTATTGTTTGTGTTGCTTCGTTCCTGACATGCATTGATCTCAGTGACTTTGTTTCCCTCTGACATTCACACTTCTGTCTGACCGTCGCTTCCCATCTGGAAATTTCAGATGTGACTGTTTTGCTCTTCTAATGACTAAGATCAGCTCAGATTTCCATTATCTTTATCTATCCCCTCCTGAGTCTGGCAAAAGATGCAATTGCTGCCTGTTACTACTTGAGAAGGACAGGATGGGAAGGTGGCTGGCTGGCTACCTCACCTTCACTTCTTCTGATCTCTGGCTTGGCCTCTGTAGGTGTTGACATTATCAGAGAGGAGAAGCAACAAATGGAAACCCAGGAACTGCTAATAATAATTATAGTACAGTATGGAAGGGACGTGATCACTTTCCTCATGGTGACCTCTCTTTCAGTGTTCAAAGCATGTCAATTCTGAGAGCTAGGCTGTTCCACCTGCCTCAGTGGCTCTTGTAACACTGTCTGGACTATAGGAGTGGGTGTGATGTCAGTAAATCTGTCTCCTAATTTTAAACCCATCTTCAAAAATCCGGTGTACGGGGAAATTTTAAGAATAAATAAAAAAAGGAATTGGATTTTAAGTATAAACATCCTCCTTATTTTAGTTAAAATTCATTGAGAATCCATTCATTATCTTATTTAGACAGGTAACATGTAATAGACAGATTCAATAGAGGGTATGTTTAGTCTGGTTTGTTTATAATGTGTTATCTATTACCCTAGATACATGTATAAAATACATTAACAGCTCACAAAGCTGGACTGTGGCCATTAAAAACACCAGCGGTCTCGTCTCAGTCCTGTTATCAGATGTACATGCACCATTTTGCAGTATGCTCTGACAGATTCCTTGTTTGACGGACCACAAAGGAGGAGAGTAGACTTGAGAAGTGAAAGTCTTCGCCAGAAGAGTCATCATTATACCTCATACTCTGTGGCTTTCTCTCGCTAACATGTTATTTGTGGAAACATCTTAAAGTAGCTTAGACTCCAATCATGTGGATCTGAGTTGGTTTAAACATTAATGCCTTCCCATTCAGGATATATTTCAGAGCCCTCCCTGCTACCCAAATCCTTTATATAGATGTGTCTGTGAGAATACTAACCAGAAATGTGGGTGTTGCTTATAGTGCTGGCAGTACTCTTTCTGTGTATATGTCAAATCAGCCCTTGCACGTGGCACATTCTGTCACACTGAACTATGAGCCTCTTGGGCCATAAATTCTTTGTACATGTGAGTCTGTACTGCACTTTGTATGGTGGGACCTTAATCCTTCTGCTTTTGAGTACTATTGCTATAGAAAAGTTTAACAATAATGTGGATATTGGAAAATAATTGGGAATCCAGTTCAGGTTGTGAGACAGATGGAAGCATGAATCTTCAGGAAATGGATTCATAGTGTTTTAAATTAATGAAAGAGTTCAGATTTCAGATTTATTTAAAACCAGGAATCTCCTATTGTCTTTTATTTATTCTTTATCAAATACTAATCTTATTGGAGTTTCTTTCAACTATTTGAGTCAGATTACTGATGATATACCATTTCCTTCGACAGTCCACCTCTCAGGCACAGGAAGTTAAAAAAACAGCTTTTGGACACTGTTAGCTTAACATTTGTCTGTTATAAGCCTAGTTAAAGTGTTTACTATATGTTCAAAAAATTTATAAAGACCTGAAGTAATGGAGGATCTTTTCCCATCCTCTCCTGTCACAGGAACAAACACACACAAATTGTACAGTTTTTCCACTTCAACGCTTATTGAATATGAGTCATTAAAGTGTAAAGGCAAGTCTGAGTCATAGCTAAATTTGTGAAAGAACATTTTCCAATTAAGAAAGCTAAAGATTGCTGCTGCCACCTGTGTGTATGTAAACAAACTGAATTTAGAACCAGTGGTATACAGAAATGAAAAATGGTAACTAGATGCTGTATGTGGAATATTGCAATAAAGTTTACAAAAAGAGGCAGTACTACTATGTTTAAACGACAGTTAGAAAAAGCAAGTAGGAGAACCTGGGACAGATACAGCAATTCTGAGCCCTTATCCAGGCCAGTCTCTTCCGCCCTGGGCATCACTATGATTTTTTTCCTGGTTTTGGGATGTCTCCAATCCATTCCTTCCCAGCTTCCTCTTGTACTTGTCATATGAGAAGACACTGGGTTTAACAGTCATCTTCAAATATCTAAGCTGACTGAGTTCTAGCATCCTGTGTTTAAGTCTTATCACATACAGGATATCTGTCATTTTAAATTTTCATTGACCAACTAGGCTCCAGCCATGTCCTTTCTCTGCCTTTTGCCATGCACTTCCTGAGCAGTTCCCTCTTGTTAACTCTAATCATGTAGGACAGTGTAAAAGACGTAAGAAACTGTAATATTTAGTGCACACAACACTGATCACAGACTATGTAAGCACATGAGGATACAAATTCATGCCTACTTTCAACAGCAATCCACACAAATCCCCTAAAACCCTGCATCTTCATTTTCTTCAGTCACAGGTCAGAATCCTCTAGAGACCGATTCTAGATAGAATTTTCAAATGTATCTTCCTGTACAACTTGTTTTTTAAATTCCAATCCTAAAAGGCCATGGACACAACAGCAGACACACAGAGGGAGAATATCTTATGAATCCTTTAAATGATGAAATATCTTCTTTCTGAGATCACAGTCCACTGTAAAAAAACAAATAAGAGGGTTTTAGTTTGAGTGCTGAAGGAATAACTTGTTTTCTTGGAAGCAATATATTCATGAATTGCGAAACAGTGGAATCTGTCACAGATGACTGAAGTTAAAAGATCTTCCTTAGCTGAGCAAGATGTTTAAAAAACTCAGAGTGAAGGCAGAAGGGAAATATTGTTAGGTGTTAAAAATGAGAACTGGAACTCCAGTTTTCTATTAGCTTTGCTACTGACTTGCCATCATGTATTGCAAATCAATTTTTGCTGAGGTGGATCACTGTAGACAAGATGCTTACCTTGATGTTAGAAAGTGATTCACAGGCTTATTAAATGTCACAGTAATTATCACTCCTAGGAAGACAAATCACTGGCCCAGGTAGAAACGAATGTCCTTATACCCCTTGGTTCTGTAGCTTGCTGCTTTTTCCAGTTCCTAATGAGAGACCGTGCCAAGTTTGACCGGTACCCGAATCATTTGGCCAATGCTCTGCCTTCTAAAGGAGGGCTGGAGTAATCCCAGACCAAACATCCATCTGCCTCTTATCAGGCACACTGATGTCCTACAGCTTCTCAATCACAATCCCTCCATTACTAAATCAATAAGACCCTCACCTCCCCGTCAATGCACTTACAAATTGCCTTGCAGGCCTGATAATCCTGCCATTAGAGCCTGCAAATGGTAGTCTGGATGACAGCCCACTGGTCTAGTAAGTTACTAGCTAAATGTGGATGTTTCACCTGGAAGATAAATGTCATTTAGATGGAAGCACAGTGACAATCAGGGATACCACTCTGAGCATCTTCACTGAATATCCTGCTGAAGTCCCTGAGTTCCTAGATTCAGAACTTCTCTGAAGTGAGTGATATGTTGGAATGAGTTGGCTTGTTTCTATGTACTAATCAGTCTGTCTGTTAAGGACTGTGACTACTAACTCCTCTGATCTCTCTTACCCCTTTAATAGCAGCTGAAATACCAGCCAATGATGCCTAGTATGTGCATACTCACAATTGTGTGTGGAGACACGGGGTGGACATGTTTGGCAGAAAAGTGAGAGGAGGGGAAAGTCAAAACTATTCTGTGTGGCACTGGAGGAGGAAATCTGTGACTACAGATACAGGTGGTCTTTACACATGCCCAGGCAAGATAGTAGAGCAAATTTAGCAATTTACCTAAGGCAGAGATTAGCAGTATAGGATTTAATTTGTAGAGCAAATTAAAAGCCACATTTCCAAATGAAGACCTCTTACAGCTTTTTTCATTAAAAAGATAAAGGTTGATCAACTTGAATAACAAGATGAAAAAGTTATCATTTTACTCAGGTGATGATTGACTAGAATTAGTAACCATTCTTACAGACCTTCTCAGACATGTCTAACACAGTTCACCAAGTCCATAGTCAGGGCTTGAGCCAGCTTGCTTTAATTCCATAGTACTTATAATTCTTCTAGAGTTACATGAATCTTCATGAGAAGATAAATTGCATTTTTCATTTCAATTCATCCACTGGTCTAATATAAATTTGCAAACATGTATTTTAATTTCACTTCTGTGCATCAGGCAATCATTATGCCCATTTTGTGGATGGATAAAAGCAAGAATCAGGTTAACAGAAGATCAATAGCATAAGTCTACTGTAATTCAAGAAGTTGTGCCTAGCTCTAGAGCATACAGTACATCTTAAGTACAAACCTTTCCTTCTCAGTATCTAATCAATAACAACTACTAGACAGCTGTTTCTGAGGAAGGGTACTGTATGTTAAGAAGTTTAATACTGTAATAATTTTAACTTCTTTTTTTTTGTGATACTACTCAAAATTTTTGTTTATATTGAATGGAATATTTTATCTTGGAAAACTGCATTGTCAGATGTCATGTTACGACAGTGTTTATTCGATTCAGTGCATCTCCATAAAGTGCTTATAAATCACAACTTCAGTAATCTCTATTTGGGATCGCATAAGCAGATGCCAGTGTTGTGGTTCTGTACATTAACTGGTTATGATTGCAATAAAATCAATTATAAAAAATGCAATTTTGGAAGCCAGCACTCTAAAGCAATTTTAACATTGGCAAGCTCCCATACCCTCCCGCTTCCACCTACAGTAACTCAAGTATAGTCATTGTCATAAAAGGTCACATCTATATTCATAACTAAAAATTTCTCAAATAAATTAGTGCTGAACATAAAGCATACACCAAGCTCACTGACAGATTATTATAGGGCTGTTCTAGCCAGAAGATAGATGTCTTAATTTTGGCCATAGCACTTTAGCTGTGAACAGAGGTACAGAAGCAGCATCACATACAACTTCTTTCCCCCATAGACACAAATAACCCACATGTCTTCATTTATCTGTATGAAAAAAAATGTTGATTGGAATATCTCAGCATCACCATTAACAGCAAAGAAGTGAAAAAAGTCTGTGTAGCATTATATAAAGCTGGATTACAGACTTCAAGACAAATTCACTCCAAAAGCCTTCTCATCAATTCATAAAATGAATTTCAGTTTCACTAGAGTTATAAACATCAAACTTTCCTCCAGAGGCTAATCTTCCATGCCTTTTCTTGTGTCAAGTTCAAGAAAACCCTTCACAGCTATGTAAGGCATAAAAGCAAGACAGACCCATATCTAGTGTAAACAGGCATGGGGCCAGTTGATGGGGCTGAACAGAATTGCATTGCCCAAAACCAGAGTTATCAACAAGTGTGCTACGTATAAAACAGATGGCTAAGAGAGTTTTTATTACAGTACTAAAGGTGCTCCCCTTTTCAGACGTATTTTTAATATGAAGCTTTTCTAGAATGTTGTAAAATATCATATGGTTTAAATGAAAATAATATATTTAGAACTATAATTATCGAGATACTATAATTATCTTGGATCAAGGACTAATAAACAAAATGTTCTTTAGCCTCCACAAATGTGATTAGAAGCTTGTCCTTCAACTCTACAGGTCTCTTAGTAGTCCAAGTGGAAAGGACAAGAGTTGTTAGAGATCAAACAAGCAAACGCCTTTCAGTGTTCAGTAGAAATTGTATTTTGATTAGTTATATTTGCAAGACAGCTAAACTTAAGTGTGACCTTCCTTTTGCTTGTGAAGTCTATAGCTTTTGGCTGAACTTTCTAATAGTACCTGAATAAAATACTCAGCTGTTGTTTGGTGTTTCCACGTGAATATGCATTTTTTGTAGAAATATTGATACTTTTTTCAATGACAGTAAGTTTTTTGAACATTTTTCCCCCCAGGTTTTTGTGGAATTGTATTCATTTTGATAAAGCTGTATATTTAGAGTTTGAATGTAAACCTCAAGTTGAAAGTGAAACACAAAAGCAGGTGTGATGAAGGAAAGCCCAGTGCAATGGAGGGAATTACTCTGTCAGCTGGCCCAGATCATTTTTTCATGGCCTTTCTTAATTGCTTGCTGTTATTTAAAGAGCTAGCTGGAGTATATCCCACGGAAAACAAATCCCATGCTTAGAAATGTAAGTCAGAGCTCAGGATCTATTGATTTTAATTGAGGTTGGAAAGTGCTAGCAACATAGTAACCTGAGTTAAAACAAAAAATAGTGGAAGATGAAAACACATTTCTGATTAACATCCTTTCAAAATAAGCAAGTGAAGCAGTTCATGCCATTTGCAAGGGACTTTTCTTTTCAGCATCAAGTAGACCTTCTGTTTCAATTAAAATATTAGTTCATCTAAATCTTATTCACGTTTTTTAGATCTTCCACCACCACCTGACCCGCCCCCTGGTCAGGGTTTAAGGCAGCAAATAGTCCCCGGCCAGCGTGGAGGCTCAGCAGAGAGGAAAGGAAGTTCTCTTGAGAGGCAGCATGCACCGAACATAGATGAAACAAAGAGCTCCCTGGACCGGCAAGCTAGGACGTCACTAGAGTGGCAGCGGCAAACCCAGGAGTGGATAAGCTCTACAGAACGCCAAGAGGATTTCAGGAAAGCCCAACACAAACAAGCCTTCGGATCAGGTGTGTGTGTGCTGCACCAGCCGAGGCAAATGCAGATGGCTTCTTGACACTTTTCAGCTGAAGACTTCTGTATCTGGCAGGAGTCTAGGACCATCTCACACCCCTCTGTGCCAGCACTGGTGAGGCTGGAAAATAAGAAAAAGCAGAGGGCAATGAGAGCTTGTGATCCAAGTACTTTCCCTCCTGCAAAAATAAAATCTCATTAGCACCTAGCTCAGTGCATTCTTTACAGCGTTTCAGCAATTAATAAGGTTGTCAAGCACAGGAGTGGAAAAAACAGCAGCAGTTTCAAACAGACAGGGAGGTAAAAAAAAAATATTTTCTGTTAGATGTATATATTTATAGATATAGGACATATTTTATAGTTTTTTCAACCTGCTTCTAAATTGGCAGCAGTTGTTTTTGCATGTCTGCAAGGAGGCTGATCCTTCAGATTTACTGACATTCTTTCCAGCTGTATTTATAATACTGTCTTCTCCTTATTCAAGAATATGACAAAATAACATTCGTCTCCTAGGCCTAGCAAGATGACAGTGCAGGTTTGCACCTTTATACAGGACCTGCTTATTGCTAAGGAATGACTTTGTCCTTTAAATGGATTTCACATCTGTAAAAATGTGTGCAGTAGGCAGTGCTGAGCTGGAGTTATAGTTCTACATTCGCAGATTGCTTCTCTCAGCCCTACCTCAAGTAAATGCTACGGTTTTAGATCTCCTTACTAGGATATTTTCTTTAACACACTAATCATATATTATCGCATTGCTGATGAGAGTGATACAAGAGGATAATTAAGGCAATTAGAAAAAATAGATTTTACTATACGTGAAGCTTTTGTAAGGGCTATGCTGATTCTTCAAGTATGCATGCAGCTCCCACAGTGACTACTCATATCATCTATCTTTTTTCTTGATTTTGTTCTACTATTAATGCTCTTTGTTAACCTAGAACATCGATAGAAATTATATTCTATGAAAAAGTAGTATGCAGCAAACCCTCTCATGGGAGCAGGATTTACTGAATAAAATCCTTGTAGGAAATATTGCTGCCCCTATTTAAAGTATAAATTTAACAGTACCATTACTATTATATTTTAAAATATTGATTGTATTTAAAATATAAATATTAAAATAAATATTTTTAATACAAACAATATTTAAAAATTTAATAGTAATGGTACTGTTAAATTCCATAATCTTTCAACTGCATAAATTAATGACTCGTTGTTCATGTTGTGAAACGATAGTGTGAAGTTGCAGTTCAAAAATAGTGTGTGAAATTCATGCTCCTTGGTAAAAAGGCCATTTTAATTACCGTGTACAAGGTGTACAAACACATAGGCAATAGCCTAAATATACTTTATGCATCTTATTTCTTTGTAATCTATTATTGAAGATACTTCTCTCACCTGATTAGCAAAAACTCCCATCCTGTTCTCTGCTTCATAAGTGTACAAATAGAAGTTGTCAATTATTCTATGACACAGAGAGTACACAGTAGTCAAGTTCCTGTACAGCAGGACTTGGATTTTTCTATATTTAAATAAAAACAACTTGATCCTGATGCTTCTAGTGCCCTACCCAAGCACTGAATCTAGAGTTGGAGTGATTACAGGTAGCTTGTTCTCGTCCAGAGGAATCATGCATCCTTTGTGTGTGACAGAGGCTTACTCTAGGAATTATTATGGTTTTACCTTGGTAGGAGGACTTCACAAAATTTGTGTACAAGGTGGACCAGAGCTTCATAGTTGCCTGTCTGTCTTCTCATCCCAGCTTCTTGCTCTACAGATTTCTTGCTCTACAGATTTCTTGCTCTGTATTCTCTCTGGTAGATTTAAAAAAGATTCCTGCTGAACATGGTGGTTTTTTCTTATGACTATATTCTGGGTTTTAAAATAATATGAATTGTACTTCTTCCCTTTTCCTTTACTGATCTTGTCTATCTTTGATATGATACATTTCCAAAAGGAGTATTATTAGCTATCAGATTGCAGACAGAAACTATTTTGCAGTTTAGGGGTCTTCATTTGGACATTGCCAAGCTGTAAGTGAAATACTGAAAGCAAGACCTTTGGTTTGAAGTTGGATGGAATAAAATACCTGATGCTGGGAACACTCTCCACTGGTTGCTCTCAGTGTAATCAAGATCACTGAGTTCCTGCCAATGGCTTCATTGTGGGATTGCAGTTACAGCATGTCAAATATAGCATTCTCTGCTACCCTTCTAAAGAAAGGAGAGCTAGATCAAATCAAAATGGTTTTGATAAAATTAAAAGCCTTTTGAATGTCCTATGGGATGTAGAAATATCATTACACATATATCCTGATTTTACAGGAGCTAGAATTATATATTCAAATTAAAGGCTCGGTCTTTCAAAGAGAAAAGCTTCAACAAAGCCTTCCCATATAGGGCATGGGACATTTTTGTTAGTGTTTAATAAATGTAAGCCTATTCTAAGGACTTGAGAAAACTGCCTTTCATGTGTTAGATTGTTGTGGGAAACTTAGCGTTTACTGTATGTCACAATTGGTTATTTTACGGATTGCATTTATTTCTAAGGGCACAACAGATAATTTAACACAACATATGCTGTATAATGATAATGCATTTTATATTTATTCATGGTCATTTTTTCTCAATATTTCATTGAACCCAAAGGAGGCCTTATTCTGAGTCCACAAACTAAATAAACAAATCACTTGACCATATATGTCATTTTCAAACTCTTTTGCAATGCTAGTGACTTTTCTTTCCATCCATTAAATATGTATCCAGCTTTCTGCTAAACTGATTTATGCTGCTTGCTTTATTGCTGCCTTAATGCAAGCTGTTCCATATTTTAGCAAGCCTTTGGAAAACAGGTTTGCATCTGATTCTATTGTTAGACTTTGACATATAAGGAACAGGTAAAATAGTTTAGGAGGCTATGGCTGTTAAACACCATTTTATTATGTCCTTTAAGCATTTCTTTATACTTAAGCAAGGACAGTGTATGGTCATATTGTAAAAAAATGATAATGCCCTCATGTCCTGCAGCACAACTATTCTGGTCCCTTGGGCAGGGCCAGAGGGAGATACTTTGATAGAGAAAGCAAGCAGCTGCCTACCCTCTTCAACAGATTTCCCTTACAAACAGGTTCTGTTCAATAGCAGATCATGTGGGGGATTCCTGTGTTCTACTCAGTTGTGGCAGTAGACACAAAGAATGAAATCTTGGGTTTCTTCTTTGAATTTGTTCCGATTGACACTTCCTTAAGTTACTTGTGCTATTGATGCAGATTTTGGAGAGGCTTCAAGATTGTGAATAAAAGCATTTTCATCTCCTCTTTCTTTCCAACCATCTCCACCTACTTTCCATGTTCTTCCCCTCTGTCAAAGAAAGCATGTTTCTCCTCATCAGATTGCTTAAAATTGAAGACAATTGGAAAAGAAAAAAACAAACCAAAACCCAGGTTCATTTAAAAAATATAATATTCAAGCAGGAGATATCCCACTGATTTCAGAAGGGGCAGTTCCTGTGTTTGAGGTTAAACATATATACTCATATTCTTTCTTGAATTAAAATGTATGTTTTGCAAGGTCTTTTCCTTCAGCTTCTGAGACAGCAAAAGTGGATCATACACAGCAAAGAAACACAATAGCCCTTCCATTTCAGTGTTAAATCAGTGCTGCTATTTTACTCCTTTAGGTTAGTATTATTACAACACTATGTCCTGGAAACTCTAATCAGATGTGATGTCTTGTTTTAGTTCATGCTATATGAAGAAATATAGTTATTAATTCTGCTCTTGCAAGCAGTGCATTATTGCAGGTCTTTGTGGAGGAAGGGACCAAGTGGGCAAAATTAAGCCCTTTGTTCATAACAGAACATAAAACAAGCTGCAGGAAGATTTACTTACCCCAAATATTACAACTACTAGTATTACATACAATACAATATATTTTAATGTAATTCACAACCAGTTTAAAAAATATTCAATCTGCTTTGAATCATTAGAAATTACTGATTGCTGGAAGCTAATTAAATTAGCTGATATTTTAGTTCTTTATTTAAATTGATTGAGGTAATGTAACCATAATTTAAGCTAAAGAAAAAGGAAAAGCACATTCATTGAGGCTTGAAGCAAAAATCTAATCATAGCTGCATTGTTTTAGAAATTGTCTGTGCATCTATTTTTATTAAATATCTATGATTCATGAGCTATTACTTCATAATGAATCTAGAGTATTTCTAATTGATATGAACTAACTTATGAGTTTACGAGAAAGCAAGATTAAATTCATGCTGGTTTCTTTGTCTGTGGGATACAACACTGAGTTGTATATTTTCATAGGTAAAACTGCCATGCTGTAAAGTGATATCAAAACCAAATATCTGAGGGCAGGAATGAACATGATGTCCATGTAAACATAGTTTCTATGTTCCTATTTATAGGAATTTATTTGGTATTTGTTTTGTTTTGTTTTGCTTTTCTAGAAGAGGCACTCGTACCATATAGTAAACCCAACTTCCCATCCCCTGGCGGCCACAGCTCTTCAGGAACAGCTTCTTCTAAAGGATCAACTGGACCTAGAAAAGGTGAAGTCTTGCGAGGAGGTCACCAACGCAATGCCAGTGACCTTCTTGATTTAGGCTATGTGGGATCAAACAGTCAAGGACAGTTTACTGGTGAATTATGTAAGTTTATCTTTAGCTACAGTTCAATCTCTCAAATAGAAAAAAAAAAAAAGAGAAAAATTATAAGTCTTTGTGAAGGGAGGAAGACGTTTTGTGTGATAAACAGATTAAATTTTACCCAAATCTTTTTGCCTTCTGAGGTGTTTTGCTTGTGATGACAGATAGAGGTCCTTTTTTTTCAACTGTGTAGCCCAGTTTTTCAGTTGTATGTCCAAAACCTTGTACGTGATGGTAGTACTATGTGCCAAAAGTTTTGACTTTGTTGTTTGAAGTAGTACAACAACATCCCAGCTAGTTATAGCATACTAGTATGTTTCCTAGTAAAAGCCATGTAGCTGTTGGCATGTCTGCCTTCTGTTTTCCTGCAAATCCTCAGTACCTTCCAACAGTAGCTTGTAAGAGAGCTAATGGATATCCACAGACCCTGAAATATGCTATCTTAGATATGGTGTTGGTAAATGCTGAATTTTAGCATCTGTCACTTTTCATCTTAGAAGCAATTTCCTCTCTTCTCCCAACTTATTAAATATTCATCCTCAGGTGCAGTAATATTGCTATAGGCTTTTTTTTTTTTTGGTGTTTTTTCCTCCTTAATATAATCTTTTTTTTCTCTCTATTTCTCTCTATAGAGTAGTTGAGAAGACACATTGCAAGCTGCTCTGATGGACCATCAGGTCTGAACTCATGGAAGTGATGACACTAAACAGTGCAATGAACATTTTCTTTATTTATGTACTATTAAAAGAACTGTAAATGCAATGTAAAGACACACAGCCACACATATCCCACAGATACTTTACTTGTGTTCTTCTCCTTAATACACCATCCACCTTAAACTATTTCTTGTCAGGAGTATATAAAAAAAAAAGAAAGAAAAAAAAGTCACTCTCCAGAATGAAACGGATTTCCTTCTGTATATAATTTCTTTCATTGCATTGCTATGCAAGCTCACCTTCTTTTTAGCTATGTTCATATTCATGTCTGTTTTTATTGGTCTGTTGTACTATATGTGAATTAATAGGCTGTGGTGCCATATATTAACTTTTAATTGTGTAACTTTTATGTTTAAAGTTTGCACTGCAATTTTATTTGGTGATAAGCACAAAACTCTACTCCTCGTGACATGAAGAAAAAAGAGTGAATGTGTGAAGGTTTACATACTGTAAGCTACTGGATAATGCTGGATGTAAAGGCATATGTTAGGTGGTTTTCCATTGGGGTGTAGAAATGAAAAAGTGACAGGCAAAGCTGATGTCGGTGAAGACATTAGAGACAGGTTTAAATCTTTTAAAAGTAGGCAACATAGTTGCTCTTGCTATTTAAGAAGGGGTCAGAAGTTGGAAGTGTGAGATTAAAGAGTGAATATGAAAATAAAAGTAGCATGAGATGGCCTAGACCCTTTCGCTAGAATGATGCCCTTAGGATCAGTTTTTAGCCATCCCATGCCACTAAGTAAAAGGGAAGAAAAAGAAACCTTGCTACAAACAAAAGAACTTAAGGTGTTTCACTAAAGCTGTTTTTATATTGCAGTTTTAAAAGAATTATTACCATTAATTTCTACAATCCAAAATAAAAAAACAGAGATTTCACAGGAGAAATAAATGATATCATCTCAAGGAATACCTAGTAAGTAGTTACGGATGCAATTTATTATTTAGACGTATTCAGGCTGCTTCCAAAAAATTGAAATGTCAGAGTATTGTATTTCATCTTTCCAATATATGTACAGTACAAGAGAGGATAGAGCTGCACCACTGAAATTCATGACTTTAATTGTTTTGATGCAGTCTAAGCAAACCTTTGTTTTGTTACATGAAGTCTGCTAGAGGTGAAGCTGGATCCACTAACTTTGTAGTAAAATGTTCAATGTTTGGAAGGAAAGCAATGGTAAAATTATTTTCAGCTTGCATTAGGTACATTTCTGGCAATACAATATCTCCTAC
This sequence comes from Piaya cayana, assembly GCA_013389865.1. Taxonomy (NCBI): domain Eukaryota; kingdom Metazoa; phylum Chordata; class Aves; order Cuculiformes; family Coccyzidae; genus Piaya; species Piaya cayana. Next base: position 321,236 of record WAAB01005898.1, read on the forward strand.
AAGCTGGATATAAGCAAAGGAAATATGACCTCTGTTTTAGTGAGTGGCTTCAAATCCCACTATGATGAGGAAGTAGCATATGCTTATAGACTTTTGAATAAACCAAACTCTGTAAGTGGACATTAATGACAGCATCCTGTCTCTTCATTAGTTTTCATAGCTTCGTCCAAATCTTCTATATCTCTCAAATTTCAACGAGTAAATTGTCAGACTTTTCTTAGAATATTGTATAAGGATAGCCCATTCATTTGATGCTTATTTGAAATTTTGCATCCTACAGTCTATTTCTGTTAGTTATCTGACCATGAACACAAGTTTCCATATGAATACCCTTTTCATATAACCAGTCTATGTTGTTTTATATATTGCCTTGGAGCTCACCAGTATTAAAATACACTTATAGTAATGGGAGAAATTTAGAAAAGTAAATTACAATGCTAAATATGTGTTGCTTTTCATTTCATTAACTTGTTCCATGATAAGATAAAACACTACAGCCATCAAATATAACTCAGCACTACTGAATCTTAAAAAAAATGTTAGTTAACTTCCTTAAGGTCAAGACTGTTATTTAGCAGATTACAAACCAAAAAAGTTGAGAAAAAAATGTGTGCATTTATTTATATATGTGACCAATAAATATAATTAATTTTCCTGCTTGTTAAACCATTATAGTTAAAACCATTACTTAAAAATGTGCAAAATTGTTCAAGCAAGGTAAAGACGGCATCATATTTACATATGTATGGTTCTTATTTGGTATTATCATATGAAGAGATTACTATTCAGGGTACAATTTACATTTAATTCTCTAGAAAATATTTGTCAGTAGTCACTGGTAGGATTTTTTGTGCTGAGCTTTGGTGGAACACCTTACTCACCATGTTCTATTCAAAATTCAATATCATTAGACATTGATAAAGCCATCCCAATTACTTGCAGATATGTGTTTTATCTCTTCCACTGGAAAGTAAATGTGTGTCAGTATTAAAGCTGTGCAGTACCATGATATTCACTAACTTGTCCATCTGCTTCTGTACATTTTTGTTCATTAATAATTTGCTTACAATATTACATAAGGTGTTGTGTATCTCAAATTGTCTCCATTATCTTACAGGTGATGTCTCTTCTTTTTTTTTCTCTCTCTCTTTTCTATACAGTGTACTTCCAATGAACCACAGTACATATTTTTTAAAATGCCATTTAATTTACTATTTTGAAAGAAGTATTCTTCTTTTTTTAAAAAAAATGAAAACATTTACTGTGAATAATGTGTTTAAAGAAAAGGGATGTTGTGGCAGCACTTAGAATTGTTTTTTAATTTGTGTTTTTTAAAAAAACCTGTTTATTGGCTACAGTTTGTTCACAAAAAAGTATGACCTCTTAATGTGTTTCATTGGTATTGTTAGTGCAGCAAAGTTTAATTGGCATAAAAACTTGGTTAATAGTACTGTTGAAGTGTGTATTGTATATTTACTGGGGAAAAAATAAAACATATTCACATTTCAAATCTATGTTAAAAGACCTTGAGTAAGGAGTCAATATGTGAAAACCCAAACTGGGAAAATCAGGCAATAATAACATAGACTGAGCTATAATCATCACTGTCCACTTACAGTAACAAAGAACATTTTATATACTGATTTTTGAACTAAGCTAACAGCTGTCTTATAAACATTGCCTGTCACAGGAATTTCTGTTTAAGTTCTTGTCTATATTAGGAATAGTTCTATCAATGTAATTACACTGATACAGCTATTCTCGTGAGCATCCTCCATTTGTAAACATACTATCTTGATGTAAAGTGAGGACTGCAAGTGCACAGCTTACTCTGCTTAAAGCCCATAAAGCAGTGGATAGGTAAAACCTCTGTTCAGTGAGTCTGAACCCTTGGACTTGGGGGCTTGTACCAGCGGAGCTACTGCTAACCCACTACAATATATCTCCAGATATATAGATAGATGTAGGTTAATTTTTCTCAATCTTTACATTGACTGTAGGCTCAATTTTAAATACAGGAGAGCTGAAGGACCAAATAATAAACTGTTACATGTGCTTCAGTGGTGTAGTGCTGTATGGGCGGCCATTTCAGCGATGCAAATAACAGGCATTTCTTTTTTGTTATTTAATATTTAACTCCTTATCCAAGTCGATAAACCTTTTGTGTAACTTTTGCTTGCCACTTGAAATACAACTGAAACATTGTGACTTGAGAAAAGTACAAAAGAAAAGGAGGATGGAGTGGTTTAAGTACATTAATTTAGCTATACACCAATGCAAAAGGAATGCATGACTGTTAGAAATAATATAGTGGCTTATGCTTGCCTCAGCCAGTACATTGCCAGGCAGTTGTATACTAAGGCTGAGAAAGAGTCCTCACAACTGACAGAGGAAAGCTATTCAGGTTTGGGGGGATTCTGGCAGGAACATTTTCTTTTTTAACAAACTATAGGCAGCTCCTTTGGCTTTTCTACAATTTATGCAGTTTGGTTTTTTTATGATTAAGGGCCTTGTGGAAATTTAGTAGGGAGACTAGAATGAAAAAAGTTGGCCTTCTTTTATAAAAATTGGGGGGGAACTTGTTTGCTGAGGGGACAATTTTTTAATTTCACTTTTACTTTTTTAACACATGTTTTGTTCCGTCTATCGGGAACATGTTAGCTAAAAATAAATTATATTTGAAAACCATGTGGGCAATGGACAGTTCATTTAGGAGGTATATTCAAACATCAGGAAAGATGGCAAAGATTAATACTAAAACCCCATATATTTTGCCTTAGTATCAGCCAAATCCACTAGAGTTTCACATGTAATTCTGAACTGTTGATGGTATGTATAAACTTCTTTACTTTTGGTTTCCATTCCAAAATAAATCATCCAAAATCCACAGGAGGCCTATATCCTCAGGACTGTAAGACTGGTACTGTAAATGTGAGGTTAATCCAAGCTGGTGGGACCAGAGCATGCTCCAGATGTAGAAATTTGCGGTCCTGGCTGCTCCCCATCCAGGAGACTCCAGCTGGGAAGCACAGGTGCCTCCAGGCTCAGTCGTTTTCAGTGAATCTTTCACTAGGCACTTTGTCAGGCATCGTATATGTAGGGGCAGGGTAGTTCACCAAGGAGGGAGTTTTTCAAGGCAAGGAAGGTGTCCCATGAAGTAGGCATTGTGGTGGTTCGCATTAGGACCACTTAATCAGGCAAGTCTTGTGTTTTGTGACCACGATCCCCAGTTGTTGTGTCAGTACTGTCTTGTTATGGTCTGCATACTCAGTGCTGCTCTTTATCACCTGGATCTGGGGTGGCTGGCATGGTGGGTACAAGAGAAGAAGAGGTGCAGTTTTGCTGGGTCGTGTAAGGCTCTGCATGCATTGAGTGGCAAGTTATTTGCCCTACTAGTTAAGAGGGGCCAGGGAAGACAGTACAGCAGTTGTTTGAAAAATGTGTTCTATTGTTTCTAGCTAGGTCCCTGCTTTGATTTCATACTGACCTCTTCTCTGACAGTCACTTCTCAACCCAGAATAAGAGTTACGGCTCAGAGACATCTTATGGGATCCAGGAGAGATGTAGAGCCATGTTTGTGTGCTGTGAATGTGGACAGGGGATTCAAGGAGAGCTAGCTCTCAGCTGTAGCGCTAGCCTGAGGAGTAGATTGCCTTTACTTAACTGTGTAACTTCAACCAAGAAGGCCCAAGCAGAAAAGAAATTGCTTAGAGCACACCCCAGCATTGCAGCTTCTCTTCTGGCATGTCACTCCTCATTCAGTCTGTTTCAGACCATCCTGAGTTTGATGCTGGCTTCTCACCACAGCCTGAGGTCTGAAATGGCTTACAACCACGTTTAGGCAAGTGAGGTAGTTCCTCTCTTGGGAGGGAAGGGGGCAGAAAAAAACCACCCCCCTCCACCCAAACCACCAAACCTGTCACTTCAACGCAAACCCTTTGAAACAATCTTCAAAAATCCCAGAAAACAAGGCATTACTGATGTATATGTTTGGGGATTTCTTTTTTTTTTCCTTTGCTTGGTATTTTGTGTTAGCTATCACTGAAATATTTTTTTTTTTAAGTTGCTACACTTTCTCTCCACCCTGTCCATTCTCCAGTACTTCTCATTCAGCTATAAAGAAGTTATGGTAGACAATGATTACATTTGTGTATTTTCCATGTTATAACTTTCAACAAGGTGCACAGTTGCATTTGGTTTAATTGATCAAAGCCAGATGGGGATTAAATGTTTGTGGGGATTTTTTCTAAAAAAGGCCTATTACTATTTGTGGTGATATTTGTTCCCCATTTATGCTGATCAGTGCATCTTTTACCTTCAAGGATGCCGTTAGTAATTCTCATTTGTGTTCAAAAGCAGGAATCCATTGTGCAGCACTTGGAGAGCCACTCGGATGCAGGTAAAGGATATAACAGCTTGAGCAAGTGCTAATTAGAACCAATTAAACTTAATTGACCTCCTTTGGCAGTAAAATGCATAATAGAACTTGCTCTGTCCTTGCAAAATGGAGATCTCGCCTCTAAGCATAACAGTGAAGCATGATTTCATGTACCAGCCTGTAGTAATTATGTGGATATAACAACCAGGAAGCGGCTTGTTCCAATTTGTTCTAATAACTGAGCTGTACTGTATCAGGGCAATGCAATAAAAGAGAGATTTCTGGTTCAGTCTATCTATTTAAAAACCTAATTTTTACAGAGCATATGAACATCCCAGGATACCAATACTAATCTCTAGGAATGAGTTAGCAGAAAAATAGAGACCCCTTTATAGGTAAGTAATGGTGTAAGCATTAAAAAAGGCAGTTACATGACTGCAGGTTGGAAATGGCTATGATGCACAGAACCTATGTCTATCTTGAGTAGAACTTGTAAGCTCTGGTGTGCCTGGATCGTGTCCTTGTCTGGGTGAATGACTTACCTACAATTTAGCATGGCTTCTCGCTGCCCCTTGCACCGAGGTTGCCTGCTGCAGATTTATGCTTCAAAAGGAGCACTGTTATTCACCCATCTGACATGTACAGTGCCATGGGACTGGGGCAGAGACAGGGTGTGTAGACCACTATCATGGGTATCAATGCAGATATAGTTACAGGTACCCAAATAAAAGTAAAGAGAGAAAGAGTGGAGGCGAAAATGAAGGGTAAGAAATGTAAAATTGTATGAATTCAGAAGGGTCAGTGTTAAACTATCCCTGTGAAAAGCTGAAAAGCCATTCTTATTAGCAAAACACAATTGATTCAGTTTCAATAACTTTGCTGACTTTTTCCTTAGCAGGAACTGAATGCGACTGATTTTGCTGCTAACTTGGCCTTACTATTAACAGCAATAAAGGTGTTAAGTCAGGTGGGGACTTTGGTGTGACCAATAACATCACTCTCCCTTCAGGGAATGTTCATGTGCTGGCTTGTTAATGAATTTCTTTTCTAATGAGTATCATTAAAAACCCTTTGATTAGCTATTTGTGTCAATGCCCTTCCTTCTTCCTCTTAGCCTCCGCTTGCACTAGTGGCAGCAGGCTTTTGCCCTAGGCGGAAAGCATGCAGCTGTATTCCTTACCTCGTGAATAAAAGTCTGAGGCAAACTGCAATACAAATGAGAGAGAGAGGAAAAAACCCCAAAAACAAACAAACAAAAATCCTGAAAAAAAGACCTCACAGTTTTGTTGAAGTTGTTTTCTACATATGTACAGTCTGATCAGGCCACTACCATTCAGACAAGAATGTCATTAGGGGAAATGAAGAGCAATAGGTAGTGATGGTGAAGCATATAACGATAATTTACATACACCTCGAGTGCCAGCAGGCAAAGAATCAAATAAAGCTATAACCTGGGAAAAAGGAATGCCAGGAAATAAATGAACCTCAACAAGCAAACAAAAAATGCTATGTCATAAAATGTAGCAGAAAGTGTGGAAAACAAAATTAAAAACAAACCAAGGCATTTCACATCCCAGGCCCCTTAATGAGATATTGATGACATAGAAATTGCTTACTCCTATGCAAGACAAAAGGAAGACTGAGAACACACAAAACCAATTAGGAAACAGATTTTTCTATCTAAGGTTTAATAGAAAGAGATGTGCCATAGCAGGGCACAATTAATCACCAATTGCCTGAAACACCTTCTTCTCCTGAGCTCCTGCAGACGTGTCTCCTCCCTCCCAGTGTTAAAATGACAGACACACAATTCAGTTTGTATTTAAAACAAATCTCTCTGCTATTCCTCAGTCCCTCAGTTCTTCTGGTGAACTGCAGCTACTGATAATGAAACCTTTTGCATTTACTCTGGTGTCACAAGCTTCAAAGTCACTTCAGCCTACCCACCCCCTTCTTCCTGCACTTCTTTTTCCCCATCAGGCATATGCTTCATATACGTATTTTCTACCTTGTTGTTAGGCATATAATGAGGCCTTTCTATTTTTGTCCTTCTTTACCCCAGTAGCTGTCTTAGACGCATCACACTTAGAGATGTATATAAGTTCACTTTTATGTTTGGTCTACATGGAGTATGAGGGAGGTTTCAGGTCATTGAATATGGGGTTTAACTAGGTCAATAGGTGCCTTTAGAGCTTTTGTAAGTAAGGGAGAACCATTGATGAGTCTCAATTTGAGTGTTTCAGCCCTGTACGCAGAGCCTGAGAAACTCAGGGTGAATGATCACAGTTGCAGAAGGATTAAGGCCATGTGTTGCATCCATGGCTACTGTGCTGTTTGTAATTCTCTGAGTCAGTGTATTTGCACTAATAGCAACAGGGTAATGTACCTTAAAACATCTGTAATGTATGTAACTCTAAACAATGACAACCTGAGACTAAATCTTAGGTCTGCTGAGAGCTGAGTTAAGACCTAGACTTTTCTTTAATCAGGATAAAATATTAGATTTTCTGCAGTAATCTCTGCAGTGTGATAGCAGATTTTTGTCCATCAAAAGACTGCCTTTTCATTCTGTGTACCTTAAAGCCATGGAACAAACACATTCTGATTTTCTGTACACAAATGTTTCCAAGCAAGAGGTTTTGCACCTCCTTTTATTACAGTACATATGTACTTTGGATCTTTTGCAAGTCACCAAAATCTCAAGTGTTTTTACAAGCACTTACCACTAACTGAGAATATTCAAAGAACCCCTTTCTTCTATATTTACATATCCTTTACCGTCTTGTGCAGGCCCATGAAAGAGAATATCAATTTCAATTTTTGGTTGCTGTTATGTTACACTTTCAGTTTCACTGAGGGATTTAGGAGGCATGATTTTCATAGAAAATCACTTCAATTAGTCAATTAGAAGCCAACAGCAGAAGTACTAGATCGCCCAGATCCTGCAAGTACCTCATACTGTAGCTGAGGGTAAAACCTTTCAGTGCTTTCACAGCTACTTCTATTTTTTTAATTAATCAAATCACGGGATTACATTATTTTATAATGTTCCCAGTAGAGCTGTCTGAAACTGAGTTGCTCTAACCAGAAACTCCAGGTTTGACCAATATTTACACTTCTGTGGGACAAGGAATTCTTATATGACTTTTTAGCAATAGCAGCATGGTTGCAAAAAAAAAAAAAGTGTTAGCAAACCTCAGGTAAACTCAGGAAATATTTGGTGAAGGGATGTCTTTGTGCTTACTGACATCCCTGGCACTTCTTGCCTCACTGGTCACACTCATAGCTGGAGCAGCCATGAGAGTGGAGGGCAAGGAAATAAAAAGGAAAAGGAAAAGAGAATCAGAATCAGACACATACCCTATTTTGACAACAATTTTCAGAACAAAACAGAATTCTTCCTTTTTTTTCCAGCCAGTTCTATAGTATGTTGTGGGTCAGGTATACAGGTATTATGGTACAGGTATATATTTTGCTTACTATTTTTTTGCTTTAGATTTGGATAAACTTAAATAGCTGTCTCAGAAAAGGAACTTTCAGAAAAAAACAACATTAACTACCAGAACAACGTAGGTCTGTCCTCAGTGCAGACCTCTGATCATCAATATCAGGATGTATCAGCAAACTGATTATCATCCATACACTGTTTATAGTGCTGACAATAGTAATGACAGAATGATCTTAATTGGTCCCAGGGAACAAAAATGAGACACAAAATTCTTACAGGTTTGGGGTGTTTTTAATGTTAAACAGTTTCTTTTTCTTTCTTGTCAAGCACTCAATATTATCTTGGTAGGCTTAAGGGCATTCTGAAGCATCTTATGCTCTTCACTTTGTTAAATCCATTTATTAACTTGAATGTCGTTGAGCATGATGCTGACATTTGGTGATTCTCACACAGTTTCTAGTAACTGCAGGGTGCTCATTTTTGGAAGCAGTTTCATGATGTTACAAAATGTCTTCTCTGCTTCTGCTGGCACGTATCACAACATATACCTGAAGCAGACCTGTCAGGACAGCATGGCTCTATTTAGCAGACCATTGTTTGTCATTATACTGATATGTTTTGAATTTTTTCAACTATAATATTGTTGTCAATGGCTAAAATTTCAAAGCTTCCTAAATGACTGTGTACAGGAAGATTAATCCAGCTGGCAAACTTTCTACTTCTAAGATTTTTGTAAAAGTCATTAACAGGGAAGCAAATAATTTTCACTCTCTGATGAAGTCTTCATTATGGAACATCTGAAACTTTGTTATAATGTGAATGACTGGCATTTTATCTGCAGCTAAGTGCACTCATACAAAGGGAATTGAGCACCGCAAAGAACTTCTTAAAGTAGCTTAACTTAATTTTCCTCTGTATTCATACAGTTTACAGGTTTACTAAGTGTCTCTCATGTTATTTACAATGTATTTGTTTATCAGATTCTTATTTTAATTCCCTAGTATATACAACTTAGTGAATTTTAATGCTTATAACTATCAGCTTTCAATAAACAATCTACAGGGATGAGAGTTGCGTAGGACATGAAAAGAGCATGTCACACTCTAAGGAGCAACTGCAAAGTGAGGACAAGTTGGTTCAAAACACTGTATGTGTTTGTCAGATTAAATTTGAGGTTTGGACTGCTTGCAGATTCAGAAACACTTGTCACAGTTGGTCAAGACATGCTAGGAAGAACTACAGTGAATAATAAGACTATTGTGGTATAATGGTATCATAACACCTGAAGCAACCATGGTCGCTGTTGTTTCATTCTTCTTCAGCACTGATTTTATCATTCTGACAAAAAACTTGGACCTGCTAGTTGATTCCGTGATATTGAGAAAATGCTAATAACATATATTTGGTCTCGGTTCTCTTTTTTGCCTTCTACACCCACAACCCCTGCCCTCCACCCCCCCGCCACCCCTCTCTACAATAGACTCAAGTTCTTACTTGAGGTGTAACCAACTATTAGCATACCCCTGCTCTTAAAGCCCTCCTGGATGGCTGCATTGGAAGAAAACCAAAACAAAAAAGCCAATTTCCAATACTGCTAAAAAGTTGGGGTTTAAAAAAATCTTTATGGAACATTTTTATNAACTTAAATAGCTGTCTCAGAAAAGGAACTTTCAGAAAAAAACAACATTAACTACCAGAACAACGTAGGTCTGTCCTCAGTGCAGACCTCTGATCATCAATATCAGGATGTATCAGCAAACTGATTATCATCCATACACTGTTTATAGTGCTGACAATAGTAATGACAGAATGATCTTAATTGGTCCCAGGGAACAAAAATGAGACACAAAATTCTTACAGGTTTGGGGTGTTTTTAATGTTAAACAGTTTCTTTTTCTTTCTTGTCAAGCACTCAATATTATCATGGTAGGCTTAAGGGCATTCTGAAGCATCTTATGCTCTTCACTTTGTTAAATCCATTTATTAACTTGAATGTCGTTGAGCATGATGCTGACATTTGGTGATTCTCACACAGTTTCTAGTAACTGCAGGGTGCTCATTTTTGGAAGCAGTTTCATGATGTTACAAAATGTCTTCTCTGCTTCTGCTGGCACGTATCACAACATATACCTGAAGCAGACCTGTCAGGACAGCATGGCTCTATTTAGCAGACCATTGTTTGTCATTATACTGATATGTTTTGAATTTTTTCAACTATAATATTGTTGTCAATGGCTAAAATTTCAAAGCTTCCTAAATGACTGTGTACAGGAAGATTAATCCAGCTGGCAAACTTTCTACTTCTAAGATTTTTGTAAAAGTCATTAACAGGGAAGCAAATAATTTTCACTCTCTGATGAAGTCTTCATTATGGAACATCTGAAACTTTGTTATAATGTGAATGACTGGCATTTTATCTGCAGCTAAGTGCACTCATACAAAGGGAATTGAGCACCGCAAAGAACTTCTTAAAGTAGCTTAACTTAATTTTCCTCTGTATTCATACAGTTTACAGGTTTACTAAGTGTCTCTCATGTTATTTACAATGTATTTGTTTATCAGATTCTTATTTTAATTCCCTAGTATATACAACTTAGTGAATTTTAATGCTTATAACTATCAGCTTTCAATAAACAATCTACAGGGATGAGAGTTGCGTAGGACATGAAAAGAGCATGTCACACTCTAAGGAACAACTGCAAAGTGAGGACAAGTTAGCTCAAAACACTGTATGTGTTTGTCAGATTAAATTTGAGGTTTGGACTGCTTGCAGATTCAGAAACACTTGTCACAGTTGGTCAAGACATGCTAGGAAGAACTACAGTGAATAATAAGACTATTGTGGTATAATGGTATCATAACACCTGAAGCAACCATGGTCGCTGTTGTTTCATTCTTCTTCAGCACTGATTTTATCATTCTGACAAAAAACTTGGACCTGCTAGTTGATTCCGTGATATTGAGAAAATGCTAATAACATATATTTGGTCTCGGTTCTCTTTTTTGCCTTCTACACCCACAACCCCTGCCCTCCACCCCGCCGCCACCCCTCTCTACAATAGACTCAAGTTCTTACTTGAGGTGTAACCAACTATTAGCATACCCCTGCTCTTAAAGCCCTCCTGGATGGCTGCATTGGAAGAAAACCAAAACAAAAAAGCCAATTTCCAATACTGCTAAAAAGTTGGGGTTTAAAAAAATCTTTATGGTACATTTTTATTCTTAAAGTTATGGTTTTGTTCTTTGAGCCCCTTCTACAGATTGTATGTGCATTCTTTGCTATTTTTATAAGAGAAATCAGAACCTTGGTGTTAACCCTTTGTGAGCAGAATCATTTACATGTTGCTCATACTTACATACATGTTAATATAGCTGTTGCCACTTTTACAGGCATATGTTGTGTATTTGTTCAGATGTTCCTTCCTTTGGTACCTTGTGTGACATGTGAAAAACCTGGACAAATAAAATCTCAACTTTGAGATTTTTCACACCTCCTAGGCATGCCTATTTCCCTCTATGACAAGTTCTATTTACTGAAATGTGATGAAGCTTTAAGGAGTTTCATATTTATTCTTCCAAAATTTTTCCTTCGACTGAAAAATTATTAATGCTGATTGCATCTGGAAATTCAATAAGCAACTTCAGCCTCTATGAGCCTGCATGCATATAGTCAGCTAGTGATATGGAATGGCTTCAGTTCAATAGAGCTAGTTAGGGAGAGACAGCACATGGCCAGCAACTTCTCTCACCTATAGTCATAAATCATCATACAACCTGGCATTTACAAATTGGTCTTGGCCTAGAGCATCCAGAAGCTTTGTGAGAAACCTGGCCAGGGTAGAGCTAAAACATTAGCTGCAAGCATCTTGGGAAATGCTTTCAAACTTCTAGTTGGATGTGGATATGCAAACAATATGCTTTGGGGGCAAATTTCCAGGAAAATCTATTGACATTTTTAATTTGTCTTCAATTACTTTTCCTGGAATTTTCTTTCAATTCAGCAGCTATCTTTGTTGTCCAAATGAGCATGGGCAAGGTGGATCTAGGATGATAATCGGACTCATCTGTCAGCAGTGATGTGAGAAAAATAGCAGTCCAGTTGCAATTTAGTGCACAAAATTTTGCTGTTAAAGGGCAACCAGTTCATCAAATTTTGCTGAAAGTGATGATGCTTTCCAGTGGTTATTTAGACTATTAGTTGGAAGACAGTTCTAATTGTCTGAGTTGCTGTCACATATGGTAAATCTCCACAGAGATTGAAAATAGGCTGAAAATTAATGAGTTTCTAATTTAAACACTCATGTCTCTTGAATACATCTCCTTTTTCTCTCAGAGATTTTCCTGTTATCTTTCCTCTCCCCTTCCTCAGTTTTACCCTTTCCTTTATACAAATTCTTTATCTCATAGGCCGTCATTGAAGCACTTTTTTGTCCACATTCCTGTATGTATAAAACAGAGCTTAAGCTGAATGTCATAAACAGGCATTTCTGTATCTTAATCTACCAGCAGATGATTGGCACAACTGGAAGAGTGAGGGGACAACAGCTCAAGTAAGTTATTCCATGAAAAAAGGCATTAACTTTGTACACAATAATGCACTTACTAGTTAGTGTGAATTAAATGCTGTTTTCTGAACAATTTATTATTTCTTTTGGCTGCTAATCTTTGTCTTTTCACTTCAGCTTGTCCTCAGACTCTTTACTCCTTCTTACGTCTTTCTACTTTTCCCATTCTGCCTCTTCTGTAATACTTTACTTTGCCTACGACTTCCAACTCATGTTACTTTGTAACATAAGTCTTTCCATCCTCTAATTTTCCAAGATCTTCCTTTCCTCCATCTGCATTGCTAATGTAAAAATCACTATTATAAATATGTCATTCTGAGAAGTGAATAGCTAAATCTCTGAGAATGCATATGACAAAGTAACTCTCTCCAGAAAAAATGAGTAGAATCAAATTCACTTCACTGCTAAAGTGACTGATGGCTCTGTTTTATCATCTACCTGATTTCTGCTTGTTACAAAATGTGAAAGGATTTTCTACATCTGTACATAGGTATATAACCATCAGAGAGGAATTAATGATTTGGTATGCGTATATTACCTCTTTAAGAAGATCTTGCTGGAAAACATCAATCCTGTTGAGGGTGGGGGCAAAAGAAGCTGGCAAAGCCTTTCTTTTTTGTAATCTCCATGGTGTTGTTACAGAAAGATTTAGAATTGTTTACAGGCCTATTGGCTGGTTAGTGTAAGATGTGAGTATAGTAAAATATTGTTCTTTTTCCTCATTAAAGTATTATGAGTCCACTTTGACGTAAAATCCATAAAACATATGGATTCAGGAAACTCTGAATCATTAATAACACAATGGCTTGTTTATGGAATAAATATACTAAATGGAAATTAAACATAATTGAAAAGGAAGTAATTTTTTACAAAGATAACATAACTTACCAGTATGATTTAATCTACTAGTTTAATAGTAAAGGAGACAGATTAGAATCATGTTTTAATCCAGCTGATTTCAAGCACAGCTGAAACTGGTGTCCTCATCTCCTGATGTTTTTCTCAATCAGAAGGAAAATCATCCTCATCCTGGGGCACGGCTCTTATTTTGGCTGGTACCTACAGAACAGCCAGATCCCAGAGAGTACCATGACTATAAGCAGGCCCAAACAGGGAGTGGAGCTGTTATAGGGGTAGCCTACAGGACTTTGGATGTGCTCCTATACATTGACTACTCATTTGCTTCTTTTGGAGAGGGAGGAAGCCAGTCTGAGCTTCTCTGTGTCCAGCATGACACCGAGATAGCAAATGTCATGGTTTTGGTTTAGTTTTGTTCTAATTCTGAACCCTACTGAGCTTTGTCTGGGAAAAAAAAAAAAAAAACTTCAGCAGATCGTGATAAACTTCTCTGATGTCTTTTGCCTCTGTCTGTAAGGCTGGATATGGTGGATATACGTCAAAGTGGTTTCTACTTTCCCCCTCATTATTTGCTGAGAAGCAGCTGGGGTAAGCCTGTAGAACTAGCAGGGGAAGAAGGTACTGACTTTTGTGGGGGCTTTGGGAAGCAGTGAGGATTTAGTAACAAGGAAATTGTTTGAGTCTCCTTCTCTTTGTCCCATGTGCTAGATCTTTCTCCCCATCACGGCCTCCCCTTCCTGATTTTGAGTGTTTTGTGTTGATTTCCGTAAATTATGGACATTTTCATCTTTTGAATTTCATTTGTTGGATGCTGAAAAGTAAGCCTCCTTCCTGTTGCAAAGTTTAACAAAATAAATCTCAGTACAGAGTTGTGACACTCTTTCTTTCCCTTTTCCAGAATGAGATTATGGCTTCTCTGTAGGTTGGAACCTCAAAATTGCACTGTCTCTGAGGTGCTCTTTTCCTCTGGCACTATTGACTAGAAGGTAGAGATTTCACAAGGAAGTCTCCATTTCCATGAAGTATTTAAAAATTTTGCTAAAACTTTATGTAAATATTAGTAGAGCAATTCTTTATCCATTTGTTATCTAGAGAGCTTCACAAGCTGAAGTTGATGACTGGATGGATTTGTTGCTGGTACGAGTTTCTATATTAATTCTCTCATTCCAACCATTCTGAACAGCCCAAACAGCTCTTCATGTTTGTGCACTGAAAGTCACTTGGCAAGTGTTTTCTATTGAAATCAAACTAGTGAAATGACAGGTGAATTGTTTTATAATGTAGAGTACAGATTGGTAGCACTGTATGCAAGTCTAGCAGAGTTATAGAAGTAGCCAGCTGATATTCAAAGCATCGCTTTCCAATTAAAGAACATTAATTTTCAAAATTAAGGGATCAATGGGTTTTTATGTGTAAACTGACATCTGGCATCCATACTTGTTTGGTTTTGAGCATCTCATGACCGAGCATAGACAATTACACCAAATTACATTACTGTTGAGAACAAAGATTGCACTGGTTTTTGCAAACTGCTTTCAATGAAGATTATGGCATGAATTTATACCAAATCATGAAGGTAAAGGAAAACATGACATACCCTACATTCCCTAAGTAGTTAGAATAGTCATTAAAAAATTATAATTCTATATAATACATATCAAGTCTGAATAATATATGAATGCACCAGCATTTTACAAAAAAAATCACAGGCAGATGGATAAAGTTAACAGTAAACACTATTCCTCTTTGTTACTGTGTCATCAAGACTACAGCTAGTGAAAGAATGTTGAAAAGAGTCTTCACAATCTGAGTAAGATTTACATTTAGTCAAAGTAGTGCTCACAGAAGTAGATTTCATGAACCAATAAAGAAATTCCATGGGTGTGTGAATTACAGACTTACCTATTAAATGAAAAAATAAATGCCAGAGCTTTTGGGGATGTCGTGTTTGGTGTCATTGTCTGATAAATTTGTTCTAAAATATAAACAGATTAAAAATGATCATTACTTAGGCTAGGATTAGTAATAAATAAGCAAAAGCTATTTTGCTAAAGCCCTAGGTGAACAATGGCACTTGAAAATGAAACACTGGCAAAATGCCCATCTCCTCTGGGAAAAGCCAGCAGTTTCTCTTTGTAAGCAAACAGCCTGCAGAATGCAATCGTCTTCCTCGTCGATTAAGAGCATCTCAACAGGGCACACTTTCTCTGTGGCTTTGTGATTACTTGTTTAATCATAAGTAATGGTTACATTCACAGAGACAAACAAAAGGATGGTAAGTTCTTTCCATCTCATATTTGAGAGTCATATGTTTACATCTAAACATATTTATATCTGTGTGTATGTGGTTTTGTTTTTTTTTTTAATTTCCTCTTGAAATGTGTCTTGTGAGAATGAAAAGACCAAAAGCTAACCACAGACTTCAAGAACTGATTTTTCTCACACGTGTTTTTAATTTTTTTTAATATATGTCTTACTGGAAGCAGGCACATTCCAGCACACACACACAGAGCAGAATTTTCCTACTGCGGGAGTTCTGGAAAGAGATATTTGGACAGGTCCTCATAATGATTTACATCCATGAATGGTGTGGGGTGGATTCACATGTCAAAATAAATACAATGCCAAATTCAGCCTTTCACGTGTAACGTGGGAAAAAGTTTATTATCCCATGTTGTTTGGCACAATGTAACTTGGACTGTGACTTGCATCCATAGTTCCTGGTTGTGGTTTTGTTCTGAGGTGAGTTTTATAGAATCATATATTTCATTCTTTATGAAAATGTCTAGAAGGCCATTTCATTCCCTCTTTTGAAAAGGTTGATGCCACTATAACATGTACAAACATGGCAACAACTTACTAGAGTGCTCCCATATAGCAGTATGAGCATTGCCATTTCACCAGTGTATGTCACTGGCATTTACAAAACATAGTTAAAGGCATCCATTGCACTCATCTTTTGTTATTTTTATCTGGTCCTCTTTTAAGAAAAACACATTCAAGTGTTTGAAGACCAGGTCCAAGCTCCGTCTGTGAGCTAAAGACCAGAGGCAGGACCCACCTTACTCCATATTGTTCATTGCCTGCCACAGGACCCAGAGGATCCAAGGTTTCTGATAGCACACAATTTTTTGACAGCTGTGGGTAGCAAAACGTGCTAGGAGGAGCTTGTTTCACCATCTCTAAGGGCTGTAAGGCAGAAGGAGCTAGCTTAGCATGGGTTCAGGTCAGCAGTGAGTCTTGGCTGGGAGGGGAAAGACCCCCATGAGATGTGGCAGCACTGCCACATGGGGCACGCTGGCAGAAACCTATAGTTCTTTGCAGAGCATGTGCTGGAATATAAAAATAAGCTACCTGGTTTCTTATGTGGAAATGTGAACCACCGTTTTCAAACTTGTTTCATTTAAAAAAAAAAAAAAAGGCTTTGTTTGGATCTTCTGCACGATGCTGAACACCTGCTAGTACTGAAGAATCACCTTTCAGAGAAATGAAAGAGGTCTTGCTTTAATGTTTAGGATCCAGCCTGAAGAAAGGCTCTATATATTTTCTAAAAAAAAAAAGGTCTCTTGGAAGGCAGGCACTTGTGACTTGCATGCAAAAGATGGGATAAACTACCTTGGTATACAAAGTGTTCCAGAGGCTTTTACTAGGGATGAGGAGTGTGGATTAGGCACATCAACACTGGTAACTGCATCCAGGGCTAGTGAATCCCTGTCCTCAGGGCCAGGTGATGCTGAGTAGTTGTGCCTGTGCTGTTCAGCAGCAGCCTCCTGTAGAGCCTGCTGACAGCCCAGTGCCATGGGACATTCAGTTCCCATCACTGCATGGCTTTCTCTAGTACCCACACAGTGCTTAAACCTTATTATTTTCTGCAGACTGCTTCTTGAGTTTAAAAACGTCTGAAACAAAGTGAGAGCTGCAGCATGAGCATGTTTATAGCACAAGACTGAGGTACGTCATGGGAACCATGGGATGTATGAAGGAATACAAGACTTGGGACAGGGATGAGTATATATGTTTGTTTCAGATGGAATTTTATTTGTATTACTTGACATTGAAATGGAACATCATAGCAATATATTTAGATCATTTATAGAGGAAAAAACTAACAACAATTAAAAGCTTCCCTGGAGTCAAAATATAAAAAAAATATTTTCTAAACTTGAGTTGGCAGACAGGAGATTGTGTTAACCTGGCTATGAGCTGGTCTCAAAGAAATGTCCAGCAGCTTTGTGATAATAATTTGAATGCAGCAGTGCTTCAGTCACAGTTGCCTCCCATTTCCCCAGATTGCTCCTATTTTAAACTGTCAATTTACAGGCTTAAAACATGCTAACTTTGTGATAGATACAAATACTCCCCAAAGAGATAATGTTTCAGATAGGAAATCTTATGAAGTTTCCGGATCTTATACACCTGGGTAACACTGGCCTGCCAACACATGACAACAGATTTTGGATTAGATTCTAATCTGGATTTTACCCAGGAACAGCTTCTTTGTAACTAGGTACTTAAACTAATCCAAACCAAGCAACAATCATGTTTGGTTTTGCTTTCTGGGAAAATGGGTGGATTTCTTTTTTCTTTTGTGACTCATTTGTAGTTTCTGAGGAACAATTCAGTGGGATGCTGCCATTATGCTAGAAGAAACAAATTTAAGTTTTCCAAATACCTCTGACCCTATGGTTTAAAAGAAGATTTTAATATGTTTCTTAGTTTTTCTTTTCAATTTGAAGGGACATGGGGTTTTGGTATTGGTTTTGGGATTTTTTTTTTAATGGAACAGAATAGTTTCCATGTTTATATTCTACATTTTATATTTAATATTTTTGATGCAAAGTCTGCATTTTCCTTTAAAATGCCTGCCTCCAACACACACGTTTTTTCTCTCAATTTGAATAGAAATTTAACACTGGAAGTGAAGAATGCTGAACCACTGTTTCACAAGCTGTTATTTAAGTGATAGATGGTAAATTGAAATTTTTTCATGCAAATTAGTTAATGCTCAGATGAAGTCAGTGTTTAACTATTCAAATAAGATCTCATTCTTGATCAGCTGTTTCAGCTTATATCTCCAGTGAAGCAGACAACTAGCTTTCAACTGGAGCAGACAACTAGAACTCCACAAAACCATCAACTGTGTTCACTTAGTACCATCTCAGCAGATCAAATGATGTTTAAACAGCACTGATCTGTAGCTATCAGTTGGAAACAGCCATGGATGCTGATCCTTCAGAAAAAAAAAAAAAAAAAAAAGTGATAGTTGGTAGTATTTTGAAAGAAGAATTTACATCTCTGGATTCCAATACATCAAGAAATGTAAAAATCCAACAAACTCACAGTTTGACATTTCTTTTAACAAAAACATATGTAAAACCCACACACAAAGAATGATATATTTAGAATCTTAGTGAAAGCCAGGAATGACTTCTATAGCAAAGTTCCCTAAGCCTACAGTTTAAATGCATGTAACCATTTTTTTTCAGCAGCTTGCTACTGGTTTTGTTCACGGGAGACCTTTGAAATCTAAAAGGAAGAAAGCCCCTTGGCTATAAAAAATGCCCTGTCTTTACCTGATAAAACTCTATTCTGTTAAACATTTATAGCATTTAATTTCAACTTATTTTTCTTGGATACCTTAGGGGAATTTTGGCAACCTGTCAAATAACTGAGAAGGCAGCATCTACAGAACTGGTCCTGCTCCCTCACCAGGAGACCCACAGCAGCCTTGCTTATCCCTGGGTGGTTCCAAAGTCACAGCACAGGCACTGAGGAAGGGAAGCATCTATCCCTCTACAGAGATTCTCCACCGTCCCTTGTCAGAGTCTCCTTAAAAGATCTGCAACACACTTTTGGAGGTGAGGAATGATTACAGCTAAATTTAACCACATCTTGGTCCTCACAGTTATTCTCAGTGGTTCACATAAGCCTTTCTTATGGGCCAGAGCAACAGCTGCTTTGCCATCTAAGGCAGTAAATCCTCTAGTACAGGTGTGCTGCTAGTTTGTAGAAAAAAAAGCCAGAGATGATGTTTGATGGGGATTATGGCAGAATAGTTGTGCTATTTCAAAAAACAAGGGCACAGACAACGGGGTTGCTCTCTAATACAAGAAATGAAATCTGGTCACAAACACCTTAGAGAGCGTGAATGTCTGTCTGCCTATGTCTTCCAAAAATGGTCAAAATACACAGTAGACACAGCTGATCTCTCTTAGGTCCTTCAGGAGAATATCACAAAAAGGTTATATGCAGTTATATGCTGCCTGACAAAGATGTTAACAGGGGCAAATTGTCTGACCTCACCTGCTTATTGTTCCTCAGTGGATGGAGTGTGCTGGCTAACTCAGTGGCTGCCAGAGTGGGCAAGCTACACATGTTTATGAAGAAGTACTCAGTATGGAGTTTTCCACAAGAACACACTGGTAGAGGAACCAGGACAGAAGAAAAGAACACAGAGCTGAGGTGTCCAGAAGTGGGCAGAGGGGTGGGAGGAGGAAGGCAGAGAGTGAGGCAAACACCAGAAGAAAGGATTTAGAGAAATTGTGGTTACATAGTAAATGATGGCATCAGTTCTAAGTTTTGGAATCCACCAGGGAGAGGGGGAAGACAAAGCAGATGATGTGCTGGAGATGTTTGGAAAGGTGCACTGAACTCTGTTTAAAGAGGAGAGCTCTAAGTTTAGTGATACAGTTAGGAGTACTAGTAACGTGCTTTGAACATATTTTCTTTATGTAGTTTTATGTTTATGGAATGGGCTATTTTCCTGTTTACTAGTTTATATTCTAATCATGTCTCATTCTTTATATTCATCTTAGAAACATCTACACTATTAAGACATCTGCTGGAACTGATGTAGGTAACCAAACCAGTTTGGGCTATCCTGGCATATCTCCCAGCGTTCTAACTCAAAGCTGAAATGTGTTGCTATTTTTTGCAAGATGTTCACAAAGCAACTCTTTACAAAAGGAGACTGTACAGTATGCCATCATTTGAAATCTCTTTATAGTGTTTCTCCATTAAAACAACAAACCCTGGCAGTTATCTTGTATTGTCTCCTGATTTGCAGCCAGACAGTTGTATCACTTAGAATGCACTCGATTAGCAAGGACGCAGGCTCAAGGCACTGATGTCTGCCTTTGTGTAGTTCTAATTGTGCCGTAGGAGATACTTTTGTCTTCTGTTCTGTATATCTCATTCACTATTTTTTTTTTACTCCCCACTACACACTGTTCCCTTGCAAATATTATTTTAGCAGTGATCTCTCAGTGTTCAGATTGCCTTCTAAATGCTTGGGTTTTAAAAGAATCCAATTGCCTCAATCTTTTAGTGTGACCTTCAGTCATGTGAATAGGGCCAGTGGCTTCAGTGGAAAGATCTTCAAGAGTAAAAATTGCTCCTGTGAATCAGGGCTTAGAAAACTAGGTTCTATTTTTGCAGCTTACCAGATGGAAGAGTTACTGAAAGGACTGTAATCAGAAAGGCAGGCATGCTAGCTATAATGGACATGAGAACAATATGATGGCCTTCAGCACAGGCCAACCATCCAAGCATGACCTGCCGAAAGTTTACAATGCATGCTGAGGGCCATAGGAGCAGCCTGGTTACTTTTCCTCCAAAAGCATGATTGCCCTATCAGCTGGTGTGGTATGTCACCCTGTACAGTGATGCATACACCGTGGTTCACGGAAGAGGAAGATCACTGTCATGTTGGTAGCTCCCCCTAACATACACACAAATGCACAACACAACTCTCACACAACATACTTGCCACATGCCAGCACACACAAACAGTGGTCCATGCTTGTCACTATTGCATCTCATGAGCTATCTTCAAATCATGATGTGTTAGAAATGATGCCTGACATAGTCATAGCTTTTAGGGAAAGCAGGCTTCAGTTCAAAACTCTGAGGTTTTTTAACTATCTCTGCCCACCCTTTTTTCTCCTAGCTTTTTTATCCTATCCTATCCTCAGTGTGATGTAAACATTAAATAAAGTTATTCACAAATAATGCAGGTTAGCCTTTTCCATGATCAAGCCATGATCAAAGGTATTCCTATCTGTTTCACTGCTCTGACATCCTGACAGTAGAGTGAGGTCAGAAACCACCTGATCCAGTCACATGCAACTTCATTCAGCAGAAGAGAAATCTTGTTTTGTGTATCAGACAGGCTTATATCTCTATACTCATTTTTCTTCAGTGGCAGGAATTGGTGGAAAAAAAGCAGTTCAGTTTTAGTTCCTTTCATGCTGCTCATCTTCCTCAGTTGCTGTGATTTAGGAAGAAGCAGTGCAAGTCTGAAAATCTTATTTAAAAAGTGATGCTAACAACACTATTATAGACACGGTAGGGCTTTCAGATGCAAAGCACATGCTTCATGAACAGTATATGCAGAAAATAATTTAGCTGGTATTTCCTTTCTTTATTCATGGTCCCTTTCTTCTTAATTCAACAGCAAGAACACCATGGAGTGTAAAAAGGCTCAATCAATTTATTTAGGGTAAATTTTGCTATACTTGCTTTCAGAGGTATTTTCTCTACTAACGGACAAGACACATTTTGCCATTTTACTTCGTGTTTCTCGTGAAGACTGCAGTAGTATGATCAATTGTCAGTAGAAATAACTTTGGATTTTCTCATTACTGCAAGATATTAAGTTGCCAGGATATGATTTACTTAAGCAAGTGGCTTTTATGTCATCTATATTTCAGAAATTCTGTGACTTGTTTAAATTTCCATTTCCTTGGAAATGTGCGTATGGTGAAACAAAGAAAGAACTGACTAACACTGAAAGCATTAGCCACTGAATCTGCCCTATTAGGCAAATACTACAGCTGCATGCTGCACCACATGAAACTGAAGTAAGGCGAGAAGAGCTTAGGCTATTATCACAGGCTTTGAAACCATTTTGTCAACAAAATACGCTTCTTTAGTTTGACTACAGACCTAAGGGATGACATGAAAATGAAAAAAAAAATAGAATATGCAACTACCCTAAATATCTAAAAATATACAATGCATTTCTTCTGGTCTTTTGCATCTGATCGAATTTTTGTTGACTTACTGGCAACTGGAATTTTTCCTTATGCAGCTTGGTTAGTATAAGTGCAGCGAGTGGCTATATAAGAGACCAACCATATCCATGGGTTAGCACATACCATATGTTCCCTTGTAGTGGCTGCACTGTAGAGTCCTCATGCTGTATCTGCTGGTGGAGGGCACTGAAACTTGAAGTTTGTGGCAACTGGTGTGCCAGCCACATCAGGTACATAATATTTGAGTTCACACAAAGGTAAAATGCAGTGATGTAGCAGGAAACAGATGAGATAGCTGTTATTCATATAGAAAATGAAGGTTTGAGTGAGTGACTTCTATTAAACTCAGATCTCAGTGTCTGCGGAGAGGATATGGCACTTGCAAAATCTCATCCTGATGGTCAAAACTGTCTGTTACTAGACAGTCAGGTACATATTCTTGAGCATCTTCTTGAGCATCACAGCAATGATTAAGGCCCACTTGGCTGCCTAAAGGAGACACCCCTCCAGGCTGGGCACATATGAAACACTGCTTTGCCAGTGGCATTGCTTGCTGACCCTTCTGGAAGGGGACATGGTGAGAGAGGCAGCTGCAGAACCACCTTGAGAGAGCAGTGTCCTTCCTGGGACAAAAATATTTTTACAGGATGGTCACATTTAAGAAATAGGCAAAGAATGCCTAGTTGCAGCTGAGGCATAATGCCCAAAGAGTGCTTCAGGTCTAGGAGGGCATGAACTCCTGCTGACCTGCTGAAGGGTCCTTACCAGAAGTGCACCAGAGAGATGAGCAGAGCTAGCTTTTGTGCTTGTGTGTGGTAGGATATGATGCCTGTCTGAAGCACTGGTAGATGGAACAGAAGGTTTTATCTTAAGACTCACTTTCTGAAATAGGAATTCAAATGCTGTCAGGTTTCTGTGACTAATTAGCAATTAACTTGGTAATGATTTTTCCTATCTATCTCTGCTATACTTGTTTATCGTCTGTTTTACAAGCCAAAGAGTTTAAGTCCAAAATCAAAGGGAGCATCCTTTAACAACTGAGGAAGGCACAATTTAAAAACACTTAACAGTTTCTTTGCAGGTATTTTAAAAATAGTTTTATAGGATTTAGGATTAATAGGCAAGCAAACTTCATAAACAACACATAGAGTAATATTAATACTGCAGAAACTTCTTGAAACACTTTCTTAACTATCTATTCCAATTCTATCCTTAACTGGGTTTCAGGTATACCTCAAGGACTAAGAATGGGCTGCTTTGAATGCTACTTGCAGAGCAATATTTTTTCCTATAATTAAAGGAGAAAATGGTTTTTTGTAACTAGTCTCCACTTGGTGAGACTGCACAGCTATGTGTGCAAATAGACATAAACCTAGATGGAATGATGAAAGGATACTCAGTGGTGCTGTATGTCCAAAATAAAGAGCAAATCTGATCTATGCTTTTGTCCTCCCTCTTTGATAAACAGAAAATGTCAGCTATTAGAACAAATAAATGTTTCCTTCTGAAACAAATCTGGACATGAAGGAGGTAGCTGCACTTGCATGTTTCTTCCTGACACGCAATCAGGATGTGGTCATCAGATTCTCATCCAGAAATGAGGACTGTAGAGTTTACCATGGAGCAACACCTACTGCAGAGTGTGGACCGAGAACACTTGTGCCTTTCTTGGAGCTGCACAAGTTGACCTGCTGAAAACGTGCCTGGGACAGTGAATATGTTAATTACTTTCACCTGTTGAATCTGTCTGACTTTTATTTCCTCTCCGACTCTTAACATTTTCACATAAATACAACTTAGAAAATAAAAGTTCTCTCTATACATAATAAATTTGGTGTTACCATGACCCAAATTATTATTTTGCTATGTACATTTTAAAATATTTAAACAAACAAGGAACAATTTAGAAAGACTTTGGGAGAAAATCAGCTATACAAATAAGATTAGTGTGTCATCATAACTGAATATGGAAGAGTCAGGTAGAATATCAAGACAGGGCATAGGCCCTGTATAGTAGTATCGGATGCTGTAAAAAGGCAAAAATTACAGAAGTTAATAGGAAATACTACATAATTAATGAGCAGCCTTTCCTTCCCCTTCTTACCCTTGAAATATACCCCACAGACTGAGTGAAAGTCTCTTGTTTTTAAAACCAATGAGAGACAAGGACTATATTGTGGAACACTGGTGTGGGTGCTCTTTTTGTGCATTCACTGGTTGATAAGGACGCTCAGAATGCTGTTTAGCATCCTTTATCTGAGAGGATTTGAACCCAAACCTCCCAGGAGAGTGCCTTAATTAGCACTCTGTAGGGCAGACAGCCTAGGCTGAGGTTTCACACACTCATTACCTTTGTTGGAGCTGCTCTGATGTCTGTAAGATTTTGTTCATAGAATTTATGTTTAAGCTTGTGCACATGTCCTGACCACCAGGCCAAATGGCTAAGGTAGAATATTGCTTTCTCATGTTAAGGCACTTAGAAAAGGCACTGTTGGAAAGTTTGGATTGCATGGTTTTGAAGTGCTTCTAGGGCTAGGTGTGGGTTTTGAGGGTATAAATTAGGCATCTAATTGATACTTTAGATGCCTAAATCTCTTTTAATTCCCCATGGGACATACTTTTTAGTACATATTCTTGAGGTTTTCCCAAGAAAGATCTTCTTTAGCTGAGAAAGAAAATTATGCAGAGAAACATTGCCTACAGGCTTATTATAAAATCCTGACTGTGCAGTAAAGATGCAGCTGCTTGCAATTCATCACCTAACTTTCTGCAACTTCTGTTGGTGGGTGGCTTTAATAACCACATTTCTGCCAACAAATGTAACATTGCTTGCATTTATATGCAATATTTTTAAAAAATATATAAGTAACACTATAAAGAATACAGTTTTTGTATCTGTCGTGCTTGGTTGGTTTTTTCTTTGTTATCTAAAGCTACATAAAAGTGCACATTTTTGTCCATCTACTAAATGGAACTATAATATAATCTCATTGATATCAGAGAGACTTCATGCTTACTGACCTGCCTGTGTAGATCAAAATGTCCACACCCTGATTCAATAAGGCCATTCAAGTGCGCGCTTAGGTACATCTCCCCTCACTAATATCCTTACACATGAGGTATGCTATGTTGATTCCAGCTAAGTTGAGCAAAGCCTTCAAATCAGCCATATGCTGAAGTGCCTTCTTGATTAGAACAACCAATCAGACAATAACAATTGAATCTATTGACACACCTGTGTGAATCAGTGCCTGGTTTTCAAACACAGGCTTTGAAATCAGGGAAAAAAAAGAGAATTCGTGGAACCCACCATTTTAGTAACAATTTGCTAATAACTTTTCTACTGAATGGCAGCATTTAAAAAATGAAACTGAATAATTTTCCTTCTCTTTACCCCTGTGACTTGCATTATTTGTGAAAACTCCCTTGCAGTGTTTCAAAAGGATTTCTCTCCACATGTGCTGGACCAAGAGACTCTGCTTCTCAGTCAGCTGAAAGTAATGTGAAAAAAACCCATACTTTTGCTTACAGTAAGTCGAAATCTCTGACCATTGCAGTAGGTTCTACAAATGATGAGCTACATCTTTATTTTTGTTCGTTAAGAAAAAGAAGGTCCTTGCAGATGCAAAATTGGATGTATTTTTGTTTTAAGCAATAAGTTATGGTCCTCTTGCAGCCCTCGCTCGTTTACCACAGCTACAAAATAAAGCTAAAATGCTCTTCAGAGGGTAATGAAAAATACACTTACATGTGTAAACTTTCTCTTTCCTTTTAGCAAGCAGACAGATGCAAACTGGAGCTTCAGAGAGCTTGACTGATAAAGGCCTTCATCTTCACTAGAAAAGAATCACTTGGTGATGAAGCTAGAGAATATTCTTATTGTCACGATCATTCAGTTTCTCACTTAATTTGAAAAAAAAAAAATGACAATTACCTTTAGACAAAGCTTTTTCAGTATAGATTATGATTTACTCAGAAATCAAGCCCAAACTTAATTTCTCTGATTAATCCTTCATAGCTTTTTTTTTTTGTTATTCAATAGAACAGATTAATGATTATTAATACCACCTGGGAGAGGGAGATTATGCAACACTAGAGCAGCATGATATCCATACACTAGATGTGTGTTAATTCAACATGCAGCTGTCATAAAAAAAGAAATCTAAGTCCAGAAACAGAGCATATGTGTATGTCTACAGAAGGGAGGAAGGTAGTAACACTAATTGTTTGAAGAAGAAATAATATAAACTTTTTGACATTTATGTCTGTTTCTGCAAGGTAGGTAACTACAACGCAATCAGATATGATCAGTGGTTTCTTTATATGGAGCACTTGCACTCTTCTGCTATCTGCAACACCATTTTTTACCTTGACAGTGTAACAAGTCTCTCCTCCCCAAATGTTTTGTACAAAATAAAAGTGCAACTCAACCACAACACTTACACTGATGAAGTACAATAAGCAATGAGCATTGTATAGCATTTCTATTGTAAGATGAAACAATTATTGTGATACAGCCTTAGTTTTAAAATCTCAGAACAGATGGCCATACTTTGAAATCATGAGTATTCTCTACAGACAAAGGGCTTTTGTCCAAATCAATTTCATTGCAGAATCAGGGCCCATATACATGGAAATACAAACTTATACAACATTACACAACAGAGTCTGTTAATACACCAGGAGTGCAGGAACAGAATGCATTTACCACAGCCTAGGTAATAATATGAATACCTAGAAGACTTAGTGAAGTTTGGTTTTGTTCCAGTATAAAGATTCCTGAACCATGGAAAAATCTTTTTGTGAGCTAAAAATCAGGGAAAAACTTGCTGGGGAATTTTCTCCTCTCAAAACCAGATCAGTTATTGCTGAATATGACTTAAAAGTTTAAGGCTACTGCAGTTATGAGGAATATAATGTCAATTTGAGATTACAGATATCAAGGATTCATGCAAAATGAATACTACCTTTTTTTCTGGACTTCATTCTCTTGAGTGGTACATCTTGAGTGATGTATCTCTTCACGATATAAAGCCATAAGTTTTTTCATTACTACCATTTGATTTTTTTATCAAAGAAGCCATTGTTGACAGATAAAACCAGTTTTGCTGTGTATGGTTTCCTCAGTTTTATTAGGTAATTAGAAATTATCTAGATTTTTAATTCAATACAGTAACCTATCCAGATGTTTAGGGGGGGTTTTGTTCATTTGTTTTCCTTCTGTAAAACAAAGACCAAGAAGTAATTGTGCTGAAATATTTGGAGATAAGAGGAACTGATGAAAAACAAGGGGGGAACAAAGCTGATCAAATCGGGCCTAGTTGGCTGAGGCAGCTGCATAGTTAACATTGCTGTTGCACTTGTACTTCTTTTGTTCTCCTTGCTTTCTCCTAAACATATCATACATCAGCGAAATTTTTAGAGAACTGTTCCTCTAGCTGGCCATCTCTTCACAAGTGTCCACCATAATAAGACATCTATCCTGATTTAAAACTTCTGAGTAATAACACATAAAATATAACTTGATTTATAGATCTTGTTGAGTTAGTAACCAATATCAAAATGAAAGGGAAAAAATGTGAATAAAGTAATGCTAGAGGGTAGTATAGGGCAAACTTCTTTAGATAGGCGAAGAAAAGAATTATTTTACCTCAGTACTAATTTGTAGAGTTGCAAGAATCAATGACATGACAGTTTAAAGATTTAGAGAGGTTCACAAAGTGTTTCCAAATGGTAGATTACATGCCTGTGTTTGCTTTTACTCAGAAAAAGCAGGTAAATGCAGAGTAAAATTTTTGCCATATTCATAATGTTGTGAAATTCATGTACTTCAAATATTGGCGTCTCGTGAAACATGGATTTGAGATGAACTTCTGATTTGGGATTCAGCTGAAGAAAAAAGATGAGTCATGGACCACTATTAATTTTATTTCCATGACCCTTCATCATTGACAGTCTAACACCATCAATATAATTTCTCATGTGTCACCTCTTGTCTTTTGTAGCCTACTCAGATTTGCAAAATCTTGCAAAAATTTCCAAATGATAGCGTAGAGCTAAGAAACATTTTACAAAATGAAAGACAGTGAACATTTGCACTTATTTTTTATAACACAGAGAATAATTTTCATACTTCTGGGAAATTACTACTATGATGTTCTAATAGGGCAACGTTTTGTAGTCTTCTAGTATTCTGTCAAAATAACGGAAGTTCTTTCTTGCCCCATGATAAACATCTGAGAATTTACTATTTTTTAACGAAGACTATCTAGATAGGATTTCTCAACCTTGCTTCAGGAACACAGTCCTTAAAGTGTCCTACTGAAAAAAAGGATTAAAAAAGAACATGTGATCCAAGTAAGTGGATATCCAGCATCAGGTAGTTTATTTGGTTGAAAATTATTAATATTATCTCATTAGAAACATTAGAACAACTTTCATTATTAGATTTCTAGTTTTCCAAAAGGGCTATGTCTAGTTAAGAGACACTCCTTTCTACTCCCACATTTATTAAAATCTTCACTGAATACTTATTTCTATATTTAGGTGATGGTACCAGAGCTCATTACCACTGAACAAATTAGTTTGAAACAGAATCCAATCTACCTGGTATTCAAGGGAATAAGGGTGCATGGGAAGCATTCCTGGTGTTCTGTGAGGGGGCCACCCAGCCTCTTAATCACTAGAACAAGTCAGTAAAAGATAGAGAATACTTGTGATGAACTGTTTTGTCAGCTGACGTGCAATAAGAACATTTTTAAGAGATACACCGTTCATTTTTTCTCACTGATGTGATTTTTTTCACTTCCAGATCTTTTCCTTACCATTTTCTGAATCAATCAAACCATTTCTGTTGACTCTGAGCAAATATTTTGGTTCTGTTTGGGGAATCTCTAATAACTCTAAACAGCAGAGGTAGAGGGATGGATATAGAAGCTGTGATACATCTGTTGGAAGCTTTGTCAGACTGAAGATGAGGCAGTTAAGAAGTCAGAGACCCAAGGTCATCGACGCCAGGCTTGGGGAGCTTTCAGCAGCTCTGTCAGTGAGGTCAGTCATCATTACTGAGAGAATTATTTTCATTCCACCAGCTAAAATAATGATGTTATTACCTTACACAATGCAGGACAGGTGTAAGAGGAGGTACTTTATGGTGGCTTTAAGTCTGACAGAATCAGCAGATATGGGTCCAAGTAGAAGAACAAAATGAACTTTTTTTCCCTCCCATTTCCTCCACAATTGTCTCAGCCATGGTGCCAACCAAAGGTGAGTCCCAGAATTTCTGATGTTTATAGGCAATTTGTGTGTATCTGTGTGAGAGAGAAATGTAGCAGAAACCTTTTGATGGATTTGACCCAGTTTTGCAACTATTTTTCAGGTCAGCTGAACCTGTTCTTTTTGGATGAATAAATCATTTATCTATATTCTTCTTCTCTGCTCTAATGCAGTGAACAATTGATGGTGGTGAGGTGATGTATCGAATTCATCCATCTTACTAGATGGTCAGAATAACTGAGCTAAGCAGTTAATTAAGGTAGGTATACCCCAGCAGTGCATCTACTGTAACCACTAAAGCTTCACCCCTGAGCAAAGGGAAATGGAAGAATAGTTGAGGGATGTTTAGGAGACTGTGGAGGTACTGAGCGAGCTTCTTCACTAGAATTTCCTCAGTCTAAGCCAACTGTCAGATATTATACCATAGAGAATTATCAGACATCAAACTTTTCCTGAACTATTAATTGTTTGGATTAGGTATCAAAGGAAATAAGGTTTCTGTTTGGAGCAGTGCTTCTCTCTTAATTGATTTTTTTTTAAAATGCAATTCAGTCTTGCAATGATAAGGCACTTACTAAAAGCTGTCCAATTTTTAATAGTTCTTGTCTTTACATAAGCTACTGTGCATTGGCAGATCATTCCAACTGAGCAACTGATTTCCTCTTCTGAGTGGCAGATGCAGGAAAATGCTGATTTTTTTTCACTTAGTTCCAACTAAATACAACTGGAATAGGGATTTATTAAAAAAATGAGGGGGAAAAAAGTGGAAAGCAGGCACAATCAGTATTTGTTGTTTTCATAATATGTGCTTTTATTTAAACTGAATGTGTTATGTAATTGACAATTGTATTTTACCTATCCACAAACTTGAAATTGTTATGAAGGTATTTAGTCTTATCAAACCTTAATTTTCCATTTTACAGTCACAGTGTAATGATGCATATAATGCAGTGATGCACAGTGCAGATGGATTAATCTTAAAATGGATGGAGTAATATTATGATAACACTGTTTTTATGCCAAGCAAGGTGTGAAACCATCATGTTAAAGATGATTTATAAATTTATTATTTTTTTTGCAAGTGCTGCCTGTCAGGGAATTTCTTGTCAAAATAGCCTTGCAAAATAAAAAGAACAACAATCTTGGTAATAAGAATTCTCTCAGAAGGCTAGAGGTATTTTGCTTACTAAAACAAATAAACTATCCATATAGTGTTTGATTACCTTTTGGTTCTTGTTTCTTTTTTGTTCAGGAGGGATTAAGGTAATTGTTCAAGGCAAAAGAAACATTGATTTGCAACTTGATTTCCATAGCTCTTTGAGTTTGATTATATTTTTGTAGTAAAAAGCGTTGATACTGTGATGCTGCCCTCTCACAAAAGTTGGGGGTTATTTTATGCCCAAATGTTAATGTAGGAGATTTACAGGCCTTGCATAGAGAGAAAATTAAGATAAACTATGATAACATTATCACCGATGACATGTTTCATCATCCTTTTTATTTATTTTTCAATAGAATCCAGAGATCTGATTTAAGAACAACTCTGTGGAATGCACTATATGAACACATGGCACAAGATAGACCTTGTCCAAAAAGAGCTTATGATCTAAATAAAAATGTGTATTAAAAAAGAAGAGTAGCTATAGGCCAAGCTGCAGGCTTTTCGGTTTCCATTTCTGTCTTGTGACTCAAATCACCTTTTGCAGCACACAACTTATATCTGCTCTGACTAATTTCATCTGGGGAGGTGGAATAATACGAAATCATCCATGGTAAGTGATTGAACCATGGCTTATTTCTCTGATTTCCTTCAAAATAATTTCAGTGTATTTACACAAGCATGTAAAATTGTCAGTAAGTTGAACTTCAAAGATGTAGTTTGTGATACAAACTTCTGTTATTCTAGTGATTATGAATAAACTTTGGTAGTGAAATAAAATTCTTTAGATTTGTCTTGAGGACAGAGTTAAAATAAAACAATTAACAGCATTCCAGAGAATTCAGAATTTGGAACACATGAAGAATGGGAATTAGTTGCTGATGTTCCAGGAGCAATTGCTCCCAGGGACCTCATATCTCTTAAATCATCTGGAAGACCATCTGCTCCAAAGGATTTATCAATTATTATTTGTGCTTCTTCAATTATATATTCCTGCTTAAAGGAATTTTAGGTATTCAGTTATACTCCCTCTGCCTCTT
Organism: Piaya cayana; assembly: GCA_013389865.1. Taxonomy (NCBI): domain Eukaryota; kingdom Metazoa; phylum Chordata; class Aves; order Cuculiformes; family Coccyzidae; genus Piaya; species Piaya cayana. Next base: position 352,994 of record WAAB01005898.1, read on the forward strand.
TTTTGCTGAAAAGATTTTGAGTGTGCCTGTTTCTCCATGAAAAGCTTTCATAATGAAGCTCCCTCCAAATGATTCCAAAATCAGTTGTGTATAAAACATAAGATATATAAAAAGCAAAAACTGTTGTGAACTGCAAAATTACCACATTTCTTTTGCCTTTTGTCTTTTGCTGGTCAGAGGTGCAGAAAACAGGGCTAGCTGCTTGATTGGATACCTGACTGATCTTTCTTAAAAATGTAGGGAACTCTATATTTTCAAGCATCTGCTTTTATGATAATCTTGGAAATTTTTCTTCTAAACTTCTCCTTGCCCAGAATGATTTCAACCCACAATTATCAGCTTCTACATTCTTGGAAAAGTACTTAAGCTCAACTTGTGTCCTCTTGTAAGTATTCAATATTATAGGTCATATGACTGGGTTGTAAAAATCATCTTTAAATTTTACCACGAGATATGAGGGAACTAGGGATATGTGTCAATGAAAAAAGTGCAGTCTTAAAATTATATGAATATATAAAACACGTATTTTATACATTTATGTTGTTTCTACTCAGAATTCTTTCTTTTTGCTAGAAACATATTAGCTTTAGGACATTTCTCTTTTATTGGAATTTTTTTACTTGATCATGAGTTTAGTGTAACAGTGAGGGCTTGTATCCCTCCATGCTCCTCAAGGCCAGGCTCACTGCAGCAGATCACTGGAGCTCTGGACTCCACCAGGAAATTCAGAGCCATCTGGGTCTGCCCTTATGGTTGGATGATTTCATCCTAGCCCATGCTGCTGACCGTTTGTTTTCTGCTAAAAAAAAAACATTTCTATTTGTTACGAAGTGCGTGGTAGACAGTTTGACACTGGAATTTGGCACATGTCTTTGGGTTAACTTGGCCAAAGTGATTTATAGCTGTTTGTTCATGACCAGCATCCATTAATGGAAAATGCTGTCCAAGTGAAATCCCATGAGAGAGGAGCACAATGGGAGATTGTTAAGAGCTATGAACATAGCCAATGCCTCAGCCAACGCTGAATGCAAGGACAATTACCTGATGACTTTCCTTGGCCATGCAACCAGACAGTGCAGGACCTTTTAAATTCTGTTCCTATTCTTATTTTGCCATCTCGAATTTTCAGAGACAGATAGAATTCACTCATCAGCACAGAATAGCTGCTTTGCAGAAGGAATGAGCCAAATTATGGACTGCAATCTGATGCTGTTCCAATGCTTAGCACCTGATCCTCATGTAGTCCAATTAAAACTTCCTAATGTAGTAAGCATGAGTAAGCATATCATTATCTGATCCTGGTTGAGCATGAAACCTTCAAAACTGATGGCATCTCTCATTTAGTTGAAATTAATGCTTTGTCCTGTACATTAAATATTAGATGAAATAGGAAGAGAAGGAAGAAATTAATGGTCTTCCCAATGGTAATCTGAAGAGAATGGTTGGATCATTGTCTTTATCCTGTGGTAAAATACTTTGTAAATAATAAAGGAGCTAAACTATATTAACAGAACATTGGGAATTAGGAATAAAAATGGATCCAGAAACCGTGGAATAAGCTTATAGTGTTAGCTACTGGACCTTAGAAAAAAATATGTACGGAGTAAATACTGGCACCATTGTTGCCTGTTCCATGCCAATTCTGAAAATATGGCTAGTCAAGTCTGAAAATATGGCTAGTAAGGAGCACTTTTGTAAAATCTGGTGATTCATGAGGTCTATAGGTTTGCGTTTTCTTTCGGTTTAGTTGTTTCTAGGGGTTTTCTTTTGTTTGTTTTGGTTTCTGTTTTGTTTCTTGTTTCAGGATTTCTTAGTAAAAATATATTTTGTTGCCAACCCCTTCAACCCTCTTCCCTGTACAACTGCTCTGCTAATGAATATTTGGTTAGTTTCCATTTAACTTTCTGGAGCTGCATAGGTAATTTTAACCACATAGCTGCAGATTTACCCAAAAGACAAAGAATTTCAAACCAAACGTACAAGAATTAACAAAAATTATGTATCAAGCAAAACCCCAAAATGCTAACTTGCTTTTCCCTTCTCTTCTGGGCTAACCCTTTACGCCATAACACTGTCCAACTCTACCTCTATCCAGACATCTCTGTTAGTATCAAAACATATCTGTGTGCAATAATTTTAATACAGAAATATTTTAATAAGGAAAACAATTTAGCAATGTAGCAAAATGAATCATTGAAATATCTGTAATTTTATTTTTTTCTGAAGTCCTTTATAAGAAAGTATGTTATACTTGAAAAAGAAGTTTAAAAGTGTGTTTTAATGTCTTTAGCCTCAGTTCAGGGAAGAAGGTATATACTTCAACTGTAGATACTTTCCTAACTGATAAATTGTCCCTGTGTTCTAATAAAATGAGAAAAGCACACATACAAAGATTAAAAAATAGCATGGTGAGGTTTCTACCTATGCTGTGGTCAATAAAGTACTCTGTATATCATAATGTATATTTCCAGCATCTGATTTTGATGCCTGAAAATATTTTAGTCTTTCTCCAATGCCTCTTCTCCTGTTTTCTCCTGCAGTATGAAAACAAGCAGTGACAATAATTCATCTTGTTGTTCCTCTTAAAAAGCAACAGCTTTATTTGTTTATGTTTGCTTCATAGAACAAAGTTCAATTAAAAAAAAAAGTTTTCGAAACTCCATAGTCAGTGGAAATAGTGAATACTTTCCATGTGTAAAGGCCAAAAGGAGATACCAACTGGAACAATATCAAAAGACCACCACAGGAATAAAGGTGTCATCAAGAAACAGCAAATTACTTTAAGTACATTACGGGAATACTTCACCTTTCTCAGAAATACTAAACACAGACCATTTTCAAGAACCTCACCAGAACTCATTGTTAATCTTAATTATGTTCCTTAGCCTACATGCTAGGATGATGGATTCTTTAGAAATGTTTGCATTTGATGGCAATTACAAAACATGAATACTCTGTACATGAAAGCTTTGTAGCCCTCCAGTGTGATAGGCTCTCATACTTCCAGCGGATGATTAGTCTTTAATTTTCAAATAACCTCAAGAAAGTTGTTAGTGCTATTACATACTGGTACTTGGAGGCTGTGTAGCAGCATCAAAATTGCATGTGAGATTTATGGTATGTTGTTGCAGAAAACATAATTTCAAATACATTGGATGAACAGTGAGTGTATCCTATGACTCTGGTATGCAGTTAATAGAAAGCCTTATGCTTGTGTGTTTGATTTAGTGAGTTGTGATGCTTTGTAGTAGACAACTGGCTAGCAAAGCCTTCCCCATGAAGTCCTGTTAGGAGTAGGTGCAGTGATAAATCTCGTTTTTGTCAATGAAACTTATTTAGGAGGAAGGATTTTGTGCTTGTAGCCCTGCTCAAAACTATAACCAGGTTTCTCTCTTTACCTACTTTTCACATTAGAGTAGCTGTTGCTATCATAACCTTCTCTTCCTGCCCCCTCCCCCTTTGCTGTCTATTGTCTGTTTTCACACTCCTCCTTGCTTTATAATCACTCGCTCACACCCACTTATCACTGGCTTACTCTGTCCTGCCTACACTATCTCCCATTTTTGTCATGGTGCATCGGTACATTACAAATACAATTAAACCTTTTACGATACCGCAGCTTTTGGCTAATGCATCCCAGCTTCAAGGTTGAAAGATTTCTGATATTACCGCAGATATCAGTTCTTTCCCATTTATCGGCTGCGTCTGTACTAATGCAGAATTGTTGCATTAATTAAAGGAAGCATCCAGTAATGCTGCTGGTTTTGCCAGTCTGACACTGAATTGGAGCTTGATGCCTGCTCATGTTTTAAGAGCCATTCATCACACATGTCATCCCAAAGCAGCCAGCTGTCTGAGAAAAGCCTCATTTGCATTTCATCAGCTACACTCTCCCTCTTCTCTCTACCTTTTGTATGGAGCTTTGGCTTTTCTTAAAAGAGCATAGTCTTCAAAAGAGGCTTAGCTAAAATTAGTATTCCATTTAGAAAGATGATTTTCTTTAGTTCAGAGGTCTTAGAATTGATCTGAGTGGAAAAAATGTATCCTACAAACATAGCCACGCAATCTGTCTGTATAAAGAAATTAATGCATTATGGGAGAAGACAAAGATTTTTATGATGGATGGACTACACCCCTATTAGTTCTGTACATTAAGGTGTTAGAATTAATAAAACATTTCATCTATTTTGAAAGTTCCTTAAAGGGCATGGGATTTTAAAACCCCAGCAGCTCTGAATGATTCTGCATTATGGGTTTTGATTTCCTTTATTGTTAGACTGAAATTGTGTCAGGTTATATTGAAGCCATTTTGGGATGCCAAAGAACATGTGAAACCATGTCAGTGTTCTGAAACCACCTGAAGAAAAGAGGAGAATATGAAATTATAAGCTTCTGCTTTCATTCAGTGACTGACTTGATGAACTAATTTTTGCTTTTGTTGCTTTGCTGAATAGTGCAGGATCTGCAAGCAAACATATCTACCACAAAGCAAAATCTCTGAAATGCAAATCTCTGAATATATTCTTATATATTACATACAAAATATTGTAGATGCAGGTGTGTGTGTGGTTATCTGCCTTTATCTCAGTTTTTGCAATGTCAGAACTTGTTTAGCAAAACCAATCCCAGTGTGTGTCAGGCTTATAAGTCCCTTCATCTTCATAGAATCATAGAATCACAGAACATCTAAACAACAATTTAAACGACAACACTGAAATATTGTAGTTAAAAAATATTAGATTTCCAGTTTTAAAATAAGAGTAATTCCTATTTCTGAAGACTTTATCAGAAGATTTAAAATGTATGTACAATAGCTGTCTTCAGTAAAACCTCATTTGAGGGGCAGATGATCTAGGATGTGCTGGGCTATGAGATTTGCCTTGCAGTTTTGCTGTCCTGATTGCAGTTTTGCTATGCTAACTCCTGCTCTCTCCAGTGCGCATAACTAAACTCCAGCTGAAACTATTGCAGCATGCAGAAGAGTATTGATGCGCACATGGATTTTGACTGCTTCTGGAAATGGCTGGTGTATGCACCTGGAATGATCCCACAGTTTTAACAGAAATGAAATAACTTGAACTAGATGATTAATTATTATAGAACTCAAGATTCATTTTGCATCACGCACAACATATGTGCTGAGCTGCTGGACAAAATCCAATACTTACCTGAACCTAGATTAACATTAGCCAACAAATACCTTATTTCAGGCATTTGTAATTAAGCTTTTCATTTCCACAGGGTTTAGGAAGTAAATGTTTTGCAAAACAACTGTATGGTTGAACTCTTAAAAAGAAAATATTCATTTGCTTTGGCAGTACATATATTAACTTTTATTTCTTCTGATTTTTCATATTTTTACTGCCCCATTTGACAGTGAATTTGAAATAGATGTATTTAATTTAAATCTTAGAGGGTTACTTTAAATCAATTTCTAATACAAGCAGAAGTAAAAGAGAAGCAAACATCTCAAGTCTGACTTGGTTTGACAGTAAATGTAGAAGGGATCCACAGTTCAGAGAAGGTGAGTGATGGTGTTCTCTGTGCTTCTTTTGTCACCTTACAGCATAAATATTGGATATGACATTTTGTTCCTCTCTTCTCCACAAACATGGCTTATTTAATTGTGTCCCCATGTTAGCCAGTGAAGCACTGGTACTATATTAGGCTGCCTTCAAGGAGCCAGAAAAGAGACTGGCAATGAAGTGTTATGTAGAATTTTGAAGGTGTGGAAACAGCCAAGGAGTGGAAACAGCCAAGGAGTATGCACCAATTCTCACTACTGCTGGAGTCAGAATGTCATCATTATAACTTGTTTCTCCTTATAACGTGTTTCTTCATTTTTGTAGCTATATTTATGCTGCATTTGAGCAGATCATTGCAACAGGGACATAGTTTTTTGCTTCGGTTATTTACCTGTGTGCTTTTTTAGCCACAGAAAATGATCCCTACCTTAGTGTCAGGCAAGCACCGAGCATTGTATCTGGTGCAAGATATAACGGGTTGTTTTGTGTGATACATAGGAATGTTTTTCATGTAATTCTGGGAGAAATTTCAACAAATTTGTTCACCAAAAGCAAGAAATGAGCACAAGTCACTTTAATTTTGCTCTATGTGTCTCTACACACCTACAAGATTTTATCTGCTTGTATTTCAGAGTGAACAAAACTGAAAGAAACTTGTCTTACATAAATTTATTATAGCTTATTACTCCTTTGATGAATAATTTTTTTAGTCAATAGGAAATGACAACCTCAGAGATAGCACTTCTCTATTATATTTATGGTTGTAGCCACTTCTTTATTATATTTATGGTTGTAGCCACAGCTCTTTATGTGACACCATAGTGACTCCCACTATTTCCACCACAGACCTGGGAAAAGCAGCAATAGTTGGCCTAGCTTTTGCAGGCTGTTAAAATTCAGTACGCTTGTATCTGCTATTCCTTATATAGTTCCTCCATAGATTTATTTAAAATTGCATTCGGGAGTGTGTGAGTGAGAGAACTTTAGTACTTTAATATTCCTTATAATTTTTCACATGAATGGTTTTAAACAGTATAAAGATTTTAAAATAAATTTTATTTCAGTTTCCTGGGTTTAGGATGTAATAGACTATCTCACCAATACCTTTAAACTAACCATGTGTGTATCTTTATTGTAAAATAGTAAAAAGGATCATCTTTGAGTTTTGACACCTGCTATGAATTTAGAGCTTTTTCTGATTTTTTTAACCCAATCATCTCACTGAATTAATCGTTTATGTGTTCCCCAAATTATAAAACTCCTTCCTTCCTCTGAAATGCACTTGATTTACCTTACTCTTTATAGACTATTTTCTGCCAATGTTATTAGTGATTTTAAATAGGGATTATTACGAGAATAAGATCTGCTTTTTAATTCCTTAAAAGTTGTCATGTCTCTTTTGTCCAATTTATCAGATATAAAATTATTAATTTTTTCTTTCAGTCTCAGAGCAAAATGTATATACTCAACCTTATCTCTATTTCCAGCTGGAAAATAGGAATTATTTGTAAAAGTAATTAGGAAGGATTGATTCCTAATCAAATTAAAATACTTGGAAGCCATATTCTGTGAACCCAATTGTCATTTAAATAGCATCTGAATTAGTACCTGAATAGACTAATAGCTCTGAAGGCAAAGCAATGATTTTGGTCCTTTATAAAGCAATGACATATAGAACAGAGCAAATATGTGACAGTAGCGTCATTGAATATGAAGAGTTTAGAGTCTATGCCCAGACAAAGTGTAGGGGATTAGATTTTTTTCTGAGAGACAGGGTGGAGGCAGTCTGTTAGAGGGAAGAATGAGGGGAGCAGCTTAGGGCTCTGTGTGTTGTAAGATGCTTTGCCTATAAAAGGCAGCCCAGAGAGGCAAGAGGGGTTGTAGGGGAAGGATGCCTGTCATGGACCCCTGTACCTGTGGGAGGACAGGGAAGTTACTCAGCCTGGGAAGAAAGTCTGGCATAAGGTCATGAGAAGAAGAGAAGGATCAAGGAATGCCATGGCACTGGCATGGATGTGCCAGGTTTCAGTGTGAGGTGAAGTTCATTGGCAGTGAGTTGCCATTACCCAAAAAAAAATAACAATCATTCTCAAAGAACTTGATGCAGAGGGAGGAAGATGAAACTGCAAGTAGTCCCTGAAATGAAGAGGAACAGGATCTTGGTCAAAGCACTTCATGTGGTTCCACTCCTACAGAAATATAACATGTTCCCGTCCGAGATATTTTGTGGTGAGATCTGTGATGATCGGAACTTCTGTGAGTACTGGAAGGGGAGAATTTCCCCCTTAAAGTGAAAGCTGGTTGTAAAAGACTCAAAAGGCTAAACAGCAGTGGAAGTTGTAACAACCAAAAGCAGGCATGAGCCAGTAGGTACTGTGATGTAGCAGAGGGGACTGTGAGAAAGCACAGGGGAGGAAAGGGTCTGTGACTGCCTGAAGAATAGAATCAGGCACTTGAGGAAGGGACATGGGTTGCTGTGAGAACAGTCCTGGATACAAAGTGCTCTCCATACATTGCAGCAGCACTTTCTTCCTGCCTTCATGCAGGTTTATTTTTTTTTCTCCCTGCAATTTTGCTTATCCTCAATCTTGTTCAATGTCAAAGAATGAGAGTAGCCTGGGCACTCAAGCAGCACACGGAGAAAGCATGAATGAGGAATCTGAACTGAGGTAAGAAGAGAGCCGATGTTGCAATAAGAAGAACCAGAAAAATACTTCTTCTAGCAAACCTACAAAAAGCTATATTCATCTGATTCTTTTGCACAGTTTCTGAGGATCCTGTTTGGCCAAATTCTGCAAATTCTTTCTATATTTCTGTGCTTACTAGTTTTTTTTTTACTGAGAAAGTTTAACCACACAGCCTATTCAGCAGAACACTCACTTCCTAAACCTAGTTGAAATGAACAGGACACACATGCCTCAAGTTAGGTATTTGTTGTCTGATATACCTGGGTTCAGCTGAGTGTCAGGTTTTGCTGTATCCTCCCACTTTCCTGACATCCACCTCTCCCTGGATTTCCACTACAATGCTTTTCTGCTTCTCCTTGGCATTTATTCTTTTCTTGTCCTTCAAGATGATGAACATATAATGCAGAAATAAATAGAAACATAGAAATACATCGAAAAATTGCTGATTTTGGTCAACTTCAATTACCCTTGAGTATATCGTCTTGTAAATTTTTTTACTAAAGAAAGCCTTTCAGATTTCATACTTCCAGTTGTGCAATGTATAAATGTGAAAAAGACTGTTGACAAAGAGGACTAGAAATATTTTTTTTAATGAATTAAATTGTCATTAATTAAATTGTCTTAAAGGCTTCTAATTTTGTTTACATTTAAATTTCACTCAGAACAAATTTCAGAAACTAAAACTTATATTAAACCATTAGGAATTTAACAACAACTCTGGATGATTGTCATGGAAATTTACTTTGTTCATAATTACATTTATTTCAGGAGGAGAAAAAAATAGAAATTGAAAAAAGCTCATTCATTTGAAAAAAAACCTCAAAAGGAGTTGATGTGACTATTAGAGGATTGTTGTCCAGACTGGTTAAAGCTCTGGAATAGTGAGATAATTTGCAAAGCAAAATGCATATGCAAATTAGTTGATCAAATCACACTGTTATTTTTCCTAGTGCTTTAAGTAAAAGAAGGAAAAAGTAAGAGTAGCAGTAGCAGGATGTCAGAACATAAATTATTATTGTTATTATTATTATTAAAATAATGTCACACTAAGCACAGGGAAAATAAAATTTTCAGCAGACATGATGCCATGGACAGCAGCAATTTCAGTCATAATGCAGTATAACTGGGACTGCATCTGATGCACAAGAGAATAAAGATGGCATTTATTCCTTCTGACTTAAATTAACTATAGGGTTGTCGCCTGTACTTCTCTTACATGCAACAGAGAGAAGGTAGATCGTACAGGACAGTTCAGGTAGCAGATGATAGGTTGGATGGTACAACTTTTACTCAGAACAATAGTAGCAACTAGAACATTTCCAACAACATGTAAATGCTAAGTGTTTTTTATTATTTGTTAGACTTCCATGCCTTCAGATGTCATATACTGGAGGTTTTCAGGATTTAACTAAGAAGGAAACTTTTAACAAGCAGAAGGCCTATGCTCATGCAACATTTCTTATCTGTAGTGAGTATGTCACTACTGAGATTCAGTCCTGTTAGCTATTACTTTGAAACAAATCTTACATTATGTCTAAGAGAGTTAACAGACATGTTGATTTTTTTTCTTGTTTTCCTCCACAGAAGTAGAATATGGCCATGAAATTTCTGTCATATATTTGAAGACTTAAACAGATAGTGGGAGATAAATAGTAATAATGATACTGTTAAATTTAAAAAAATAGTAGACTTCCAGATCAGCATAAGTGAAAAATATGTAGCTGTTGTTGTCTGTGGTCTCTTCTATTGGCAATCCTTCTGCTTCATTGTTTATTCAACACATAGCATCAAGTTCCTTAGAATAAGCTTTTTTGAGTTGGACTTTAAATCTCTGTAAAGCATTGTATCTGTGTGGGATTTTATAAACAGGATAATTTCTCATGCTGTAAACATGCCAAATGAATTAGCATTCTGACCAAAAAATTCTAATGGCACAAAAGGATGAGGTTCGGTTCTCCAGAGAAAAACAAGGAAGGAAGTGGCCATCAAACCAGACTTCATCACTGAACAACTCTCATTAATTTTAAAAATATGCTGACTTTTTGGAATGGTTACAGCAAATGACTTATGAAATGAAAAATTCTTTCCCAACTCAGTGAGCTTTTCAATCAGTGTTCTCCATGATGTGCTGTTTGCTAGCTGTCTCAATTCACCAACCCTAAATATATTTAGCAATATAAATGTACATTTTAATAGCTTTCTGTGATCTCTCTTTTGATATCTGGTTTTCTTGATCTGTCTTCTTCCATCCACATCTCTGGTGCCATCAGCCGAAAAGTCAGTTCCTCTCAAGGGTTCATCTGAAGGCATTGGCAGTACTGAGATCCCCCCTGGCCCCCACCTCTGCACCGCCTCATGTCCCCAGCAGTCTCTCCAAAAGTTTTTCTTTTTTTTTTCTCTCTCATGAAAAGTATAACAATTTCCTCCTCTGCATACTCCATGCCCTGAGGAAAAGATTAAATGAAATTAAAGCTTAAAAGAGGATTTGCTGATGACTTAAGATTTCTAGTTAAACCACCTGAGCTACAAATAAGTTTTATGCAGGTTATTGTTCTTTGGCAAACGCATTGTTACCACAAGTCTTTGCTAATAGGCAGGCTAATCACTACTGATGCCTAAATAGCCTAGTGTAAACCCCAGTATCATCCCCACAACCTTCTTTGACTCACAAACTTCAAAGATATTTCTGCATTGATAATAAATGAAAGCATATAGGGATAGGCTAGTAAGTAATTAGTAGCTAATGAATAATAAAAATTAGTGGTATTTATCCATGTAATAAATATTACCTTTCCATAGTAGGTAAATAAAATCAACCTGAATCTGTTTTTTTGCAATGACTTACATGTTAGGCCATGATAAAACAACAAGTTTCACTCCCTGTGGTAAATATGAACTAGAAATACAGCAATACAGATTTTCTGATAACTTTCCCCAAAGTGAGCAAGCAAGATGGTTTTTAAAATTTTTCCTACTATTTCAATTATTCAGAGTATGAATGATAAGATTTTGAACAATTACTACTAGATTGCATCTACCTTTGAGAAGGATTCATGGCACATGGAAAATTCAGGAATAAGAGTGCTGAGAAGTTTGTCTTTACAGTTTGCTGGCGCAAAACCAAAGCAGAGTCCTCAAAGCCTGCAGTTGTTTGTCAGTAAGAGCTGTCTACTTGGAAGTATAACTTGTAATAATATAATAATTGCTAGCAGTATAGGATGAATAATGTTCATCTGTGGATTAAAGAGAAAAGAAGAGAAACGACATATTTTCAGAGTTCCTAGCCATGGCACCATCAATTACCTATCTACCATAAGCTGTGGGAGGTCTGGCAGTTCCCCAGCTCTAACTCCATTTAGGCAGCATCTCTGTGCTGGAGCTGAGGAGAATCACTGTGCTACCTAAGAAACCTGCTGTGTGGAGAAGTCCTTGTACAACAAGGTAAGCCAGACTAAAATTAGGTGGAAGGTAGCATAAAAGGCAGCACAAAATGATCTTAATGAATAGCCTTTGCTAATTTTTGTCACAGCACTGGCTAGAGATTTTATCAGCTAATCCAAAACCAGCATCCAATAGATTAAGACAGTATTTGCGTGTACTCCTTAGAGAACTTTTTCAAATTGACAGATACTAAGAGCTGGTTTTTTTTGTTTTTTTTTTTTNTTCTTTTTTTTTTCTTTTGTGTATGAGCATACACAACAGCAAAGTCTAAATCCCCAAACCTTGAACTACAGGTATAACCTTGTTGAGAAACATAAAACACGGTACTGCTCGCCTTTCCCTTGTTTCATGAGGGTGTTCTCTTAAGGGGGTCAAAACTGACACCAGGTAGGTTTGAAATAGTATCTTCACATTTTTAAAAGGGTTTTGAAGGATATCGTGGAGTAAAAGAGATGTAAATCTGTCCTCTAGCTTTAGATGGCAGATCCCTGTCTGAGCAAAGTAACGGTTTCTACATGAGAGTTATATGTAGTCAGATACTGGGTACCTTCTACCAAGGATCTCTAGACTTCCCCATCTTATAACACAAGTGAATCATGGCAGCACAAAAGTTAAACTAAACCTTTTTTGAATATTTCTTCACAAATACCATGCAGTACTAGTGCCTTTTTGAAATAATATTTGTTTATGTTACTTCTTGTCTGAAATCCCCACTGTATTTTTAGGTCTTTCCCAATCCCAAAATTCCATGTCTCAATCCTATCAGTCTCACACTATGCTCATACACATGTTACAGTAAACACAGGCACTGTTTTGTCCAAAGTCTTCCAAATACTTGCAACCTCAGAAAAGAAAGAAAAAGATGGCCTCAGGAAAGAAATATAAATAGATGCATGCTTTGCACTTGTGGCTGTATTCTTTAATCTAATTGAGCATTCATGGAAAAAATCCTCAGCTTTATTACTTACCATAAATCTGTGATAATTCTATTTAACGTTCCTTTAACTGACAAAAAAAGATAAACATAGCTAACCATAAACTTGACATAAATAAAATCTAGCATTCCTCCCATTCCCCACCCACTGTCCCAGTTGCCTATTTTATCATATCACTCAATATAAAATTTAGCAGTATGGTATATAAATGATCCTTTTTTATTTTTTTGCATAATAATTGGCTTGTTTCCAGTAATAAAGAATAGCAAAGCTGCAATTTATTCCAAATCATAAACATCTTTGTTTTATATGTGCTTTTTGCCTTTATTGTGGAGAAAACAACACAGTGGCCAACAGAGAGCTACATCAGCAGATTACAATAGTTGTTTGAAAAGAACTGGAGCCACTTGAATTCAGTCTGAATTTAGCTGACTTAGTGTCTTACTTCTTGGCTCAGGGAAGCAGAAGAGCTGCTAAAATGGCGACACAAACCAATGTTAATAAATTAGTACACTCATAAAAGGAGACTCCCAATTTTTGTGCTAACAGCACATCATTATATGCAGCATAATATATTTTAAAAGGCCGACTGATAAGTGGCTGTATTCAAATCCATTTCTGTGCCCTTTTGTGTTCTTATCTACTCTAGTCCAGCAGACAATCCAGCTTTTCACTAACCTTTGGCACTCCACCATCAGCAATAACCCGTGCTCTCCTTTATATCTCCATAGCTTCTGTAATGAGCATCACCTGTGGTATGCTCCATTTGGAGCTGCAGCATCAGCAAAACACACCTGCTCTGGTGCCTGCTGGTGGTAAAAGCTCCATGGCTCAGGGCCCATGGGAACCCATCTCCATGCCCTAGAGCAGTGCCAGAGAAATGGCTATATACCTCCCATCTCCAGTGTGCTGAGCTTTAGTGTCTAATCCTTGTAATTGTTGTCTTAACAAAAAGAAATAGCCAAACAGGGTCCTGAACTTACACAGCGTGCCTGGGAGGCTTCCAGGAGAACTATAAGGCTGGCAGTATCTGTGATAATTTTTTGTTATTTGACTCAAATAGATTACTGTGGCAGCAGTTTTAAAATCATCAATTTCTTTTGAAGCATTATTTTTTAATTAACTCTTGTATATTTTGAAATATATTCATACTGAAATTGGAGGTACTTTCCCTTTAGGAATTTATATATATTTATCAATAGATACAAACACATGTATATGTACGTAAATAACTTTGAATTGTAGCAACTTTGTAAGGGAATATGTGGGCTTACAATTGTTTTAAAGTAATAGCATTAACAGTTATTAATGAACAGTACCTGAAAACAATAGCTTTTGCAGAGCTATTGGCAAAATACCAAAAATAGAAATACAGAAATATCACACCAGCTGTCTGAACTAAGTGCTTTTTTTTAATTTGGGAAAAATCTAGCTGAGAAGTTAAATAAGTACATTTTCTTAAAGCAAAATCCAGTTTAGTATAAAGACTGTTATATTCAGTTGTAAACTAAGAGAGATGGTGTCAAGGTTTCCAACACGAAGGCACACATTCTTCCAAAAACACAGGAACCTCCTAAAATGAAAGATTTTATTGCTGGATTTGAAAGTAGATATCAAGTCAAGAAATGCCACAAACTAAGGACAATGTTTCTAATAGTAGAAATACAAGAAGATTACTGGGGCTATAGAACAAAAATCTGTCTCTCAACACAATTTATTATGCAATAAAGCAATATAATATTATTTTCTCTGTCAAGAGTTCACAGACAGACAAAAAAGAATGTATTTTGAACTGTCAGATATGCTTACCATACTTTAGCATCTCACTTATATATCTCCGACATCTGATTCTCCTCTGGACTTTTCCAATGAAATGTGTTTATATTTTCAAAATACTCCCTTTTACAAAGAAAAAGACATTCAGTTATGTGCTGAATCAGCAGACAACACAAGCAGAATATTCTGACTGTTGAAATAGAGTGACTAATAGTACTCCATAAATTCTAGCCCTGCTCTGCATGCCCTTTATTTTTATTGGAGGAAGTGAAAAAGCTGGCATGTTGCAAGCATCACAGCAACTACTATGTGTTGATTGTATTTTTTTTATTTGTAGCAATATTCATGTATATTGAGGGGAAAAAAATATCAGAAGGAACTCTGAAAATGAGAATCTGAAGTCTTTTACTAACTAAAGGACCTTACTATCTTATAACTCGCAGTCCTAGACTTTACTTAGCTGAGAACATAAACAACAATACCACAATCAATATGCTACCCACCACTATTGAGGATTAATACGACAAAGGTTTGGTTCCCCCATACTGGCACAAACTAATTTTGCCTACCAGGAAAATAGACCTCTTATAGCTAATGTGCTCATCAGCAAAGCAATTCATATTGTTTCAGACTTTGCCTCTGCGTTGTGAGTACAGGAGTTGGAGCTTGTGATTATTTTACACATATTTAAAAAAAAAATCTTCATTTAGATTGCTTTATCTTCTCATCTTTTAAAATCGCTTGACAGTTTCTGGAAATGTGCAGGAGGGATATAAAAACACCCACAAAATGCAGCTGTGTTGCATCACAACGCCAATAGCATTGCTATAGGGCTATGGCACAGGGAGATATCCATATCAGAAAAATCTGCTGAAGCATAGGGAAAATATGGGTTGCCTATAAAAGGAAGGTAATGACAAAGAAAATGAGTAGACACAAGTCAAGAGTCTAGCCCTGATATAAATTAATCTGGCTGTCCTATGGTGTTACGTGGCTTACCCCTACTGAATATTTTGCCCCAAGTCATTTGAATAGTATGGATGTAGCTGGTTATAGAATTCAATCCAGATTGTGGTCAATTGCTACAACACAACTGCTACAGTTTACCTCCTTCTATTTCAGGTGGGATCTTGCATACATCAGAGGCAATCACATGTGGGCAAATGCAGCCACAGTGAAACCATGACAGGGGGAGAATTGAAGTCAGATTCAGAACTCATTGATTTTAATTGTTTTCCGTTTCCCTTTCTTGGTTAAAAGTCAGGATTAGAGTTTTTTGGATCAGATCCTCTGCCTACAGCAGGCCAAGATCAGCAGAGCTTGGTGAAACTGGGACCCCACTGGGCTCCTTGGAGAAGGAGGCAGGGCTGAGGTGGGTGCCAGTGCTTGTGATAAGCAGGGCAGTATTTGTAAACTTTTATAGGAGTTTTCTTCTCTTGTTAGTTAACAGAACAGAAATTTGTTCCTTGGATAAAAATTTGCCTCCTCAGATCTTAGAGATCCCTTAGGAGTTTCTTATTTATGCAAGGGGTTACTTCTATGGGAGAAGAGTACAAGAGTAGAAGGAAGAGGAAAGTGTTGTATAAGCTGGAGTTGTGCAATAATTGCAGGGTTCCAGTGTTGTTGTTATTTTAATTATTCAAATAAACAAGAGACATAAATTATCTTGACAGTGCCTGCTGGCCACCTGCCTAGCCAAATGTTGGAGAAAATATGTATGATGTACAAGTAAGAAATACAGTTGAAAATGGCGTTATACTCTTATGGTAAGGCTTAATTGCTGTTAGTGTTCAATTAGTAACTGTAAAGAGATTTCTTCCTAAACTATTCAATGGGATAACTATTTAGTGGGATTTTGAAACAGTGATCATATTGTCTAAGGGTAGTTAAGGGACTATTCTGAATATAATCTTGACACTTATTAAAATGGGAACATTACTTCTTTTCCCTCACTTGTTATTGTTTTGAGAGAATAAAAACAAAAGATATTATTCTTATACTTAGTAAACTCAATGATCTTTTACTAGCATTGCTTTTATCTTTAATAAATAAAATAAGTTCATTACTTATAGAAAGTTGTTCTATCAAAAATTAACTATAGATTTAAAACTAATAAGTGCACAGTTATTGAACATATTATTTATTTCTTTTCACCTCTTATCTGTGTATGAAGGCTCAAGAGAATGAATTTCTTTGTTAAGTCTAACAAGATTCCACACCCTGTTCTCTTGAACTCTTTCTCACTTGCATTAGTCTTTTAGTTTCACTGGTACTACTCAGCCAGTGTGCTTTCACTGACCTAGGAATGGCCTCCTTCTCGAAGTGCTGCTTCATACCATCTTATCCTCTCTCAGCTTACAAAAATTCCTGCTCATGCTGGAAAAGCTGAGGATTTCTGTTGTACAACTTAAACGACAGCATGACCTTCAGCCACAATAGGTTTCTTTTGAGTTGAATAGCCTGACACATGGTGATGGTTTTCAACCAACTAGGGAGTGGCATGTCTACTGAAAAGGGGAAAATCACATATTTTTACCATCAATATCAATAAAAGACTTTGTACGTCTATCTTAGCAATTCTGGAATAAAAAGAAAAATTAGGTCAGGGTGAAGGAGAGAATCTTTAAGGGGAAATGCTTTAAAGACTTAAACTAATTCCATATTCATTAAATAGGAAAGATTTCTAGAGTTAACTGTGAGCATATATTTACTCATTAGAGATGCAGGGGAGCAAAAATGAGCTGAGGTGGTGTTAGAATAAGCTGCCCAGAAGTAAATAGCTTTTGAACCTCTCTTTTTAATATTAAAATTGTTTTCAGTTATATTTGAAATGTTTAATGAGAGAGAAAAAAATTTTGTCTATTCCAATCTTTTCCCCAGCTGAGCTACAAATTTGCTTATGACCTTATCGTTATCACGAAGTTAATAATCATGGTGACAGCAGAGAGCAGTTAGTGTGAGAGTTTTGTTTCTATTAGAATCAGAATCCTGCTAATGACTTTGATCAGTTCTTTACTTCCCCCCTCTTTTTTTCGAGTCATGTCAGCTACATGTCACTTTGCAGAGTGCATTAAGCCTAACATGGGATCCAAGAGCATGTAGAGTGCTGCCAATGTCAAAGCTCTTTAGAAGAGGACTTGTTCAAATAAAACTCTTAAATTAATTGCTCAGTGAAATAAACACAAAACCTAAAAAAAGAGCAAGAGTCTGACCAGTTTCTTCACAATGGCTTTAGCAGTTAGGTGTCTGCATGCAGCCATCAGATACAGCAGGTGACTGACAGCATCGTGAGGAGGAGTAGGGGATTCTGAGGGCACTTTAGAGGACTCTCTGATCCCGCTTGACTCCACAACACATTCGATTGAAACTGTTTCATGAAAACCCTTTAAAAAAGTCCCAAAATAAAAGAAAGACAGGCTGGAGCCAAGCTGACCTCCTCTAGTTACCTAGTAAAATGTACATAACTTGTGTTTAGAAGGTTTTAGTTCTTAACACTGTAACTGCTAACCCTTTCATATCATGAGGAAAGTGAGATTTTTTGCAACACATATAATTCTATGGTTTTCATATGTGAAATGGCAATACTGCATATTGCAAAAAAAAATCCAAAACCAAGAAACTAACAAAACCAACCTGATGTGATCACAAATATAGAAGTTCGGGTTTTTTTTCTCACTTAGGGGAAATATTGTTATAACATTCAAGTGAATGTATTCTTTGTCTCATTCAGAAGCCAGCTAAGACAACAGCATGTTAAAATTATAACTTTTTTGTCCAGGATTATGACATAATATATAGAGCAGTTAGTAGCAGACCAAAGGTACCTCCCACCCAGTATCTGGCTTCTGACAGGGGCAAATTATGAGTGCTTTGGGAAAGAGCTTAAGAAGCGGAAAATATAGGGTAGTCCTTCTCTGGTATAGTCTCCAAAATTTGTAGTCTGTCATTAGTATGTAAGTAAACTGTAGTTTGTGATTTCATGAACTAGAAGTTTCAGTTACATCGCTGTTTCATAGATAATCATGGGTCTTTCTTTCATGATTTTATCTCATCTCTCCTTTATTCATTTATATACTGAGCAGATAAAAAACACGCTACTGCAATGAGTTCCACTATTTAATTATGCCATGAGGAGTACTTGCTTTGACTGAGCGTCTTCTAAGTCTCCCATCACAAACAGTGAATAATTTCTTTTTTACTTTCTCTATGCCATTCTTTTTTTTGTAGCTATTATTTGATTATACTTTATTATTGCATTGTATTTATTTTAGATTATATTGTGTTACACTTTATTATGCATGGTTTTTAATTTCTGCTATTTCTAACCTTACAGTTATGGTTGATTGAAATTCCCCCATAGAAATTAAAGCATGATGATCATTCTTTCTACTTCTTCCTTGAACCTTGTCTTATAATGAAATGTGAACTTTGAAATGACATCACAAGTTTGGATATGGCAGTCAAAACGTGGGCATGGTCTTTGCTTGAAGATATGTAGTTTTAGAAGGAATCTAATCCATTGCAGATTATGATTTATCAAACTAATATCCTAATTTGAGTATGGTAAGTAGATGGTATGAGAAAGGGATGAGTCATCAGCTGAAGGCAAGTCCTTTGTTTTGAATGCTTGATTTTAACCCTAGAGTAAGATTTTTCTAATATATATTTTCATACTTACCAGAGGCGATCATGATTTTTTTAAAAGACATGCCAGTTCACTTGTAAGTGGGTAATAAAGGCTTTAAAAATCACCATTTCAGCTAGTTGTTCAACAAAAGCCAATTGTCTGATTTGGACGTTAAACAAAATGTGAGATGAGTGGATTCCGACTGGAAGACAGATTTAAGTTTTGCAGAAAATTCATTTCATTGGAATTCTGAATACTCAGATTCAGCATGAACATTTATCTTGAACATATACAAAAAGATAAGAAAGAAAAATATTGATAAACTTGTAAAATCTCACATTCAGAAGTCAGGAAACATTAAAGTCATGATAGTGTCTTGTTCACTTTTCTCTGTATGTAGTAATTCACTAACCTTTAATTACAGGAACATGTGAAGTGTGCCCATAGGAACTTTTCTTTATTCAGTGTACAGAATTAACAGCGTTCGTTTACCGCTGTGTTTCATCTTCTGTGGACAGTATGAGGTCACACTTAACTGCAGTGTGCTAAAACTCTGTTCTAAAGCCAAGATTATTAATTCCTGATGGGTTTTTCTTTCATATCACCATTTTAGTATATTAGTGCTTTAGAGACATTAATGAATATATCATCCCTATGCTATCACTTTAGGTTGTTGGGAGCTGGCTCACAGTGATAAAAATTTAAAGTATACACTGACTTTGGGGCTTGACTTCATATGTATGTCTGGATTTTCAGACTTCTTACTACTATTTTGGGTCTTAAAGAAAGAAAAACATTGGTTCAGTTGCACCTGTAGGGTTCAATCATTTTGTCAAACAGCCCCACCTCCAAGAAGAAATGTTCAGCTTGATCCTGACCAGCAGTATGTTTAGAACACAAAACTGAGCAACATATGCAGGCAGGGCATCCAAATCCTAAATGTATTATTCCTCTTCACCTTGAATATGAGACTTCCTTTTTCTTTCCACAGAAAGACTTTGATTAATTCCCAGAACAGGTGTGGTCCTCTAGTCTGAGAGCTTCATCCTTGTTCTGCAAGACTCGACTTTCCAGATATTTTACTTAATTGAATTGCATTTTCATTTACAAGATATTTTGATTTTTGTAGACTGTTGAATTGTAGAAGAAAAGCAAAAGAGAAATCCTGTAATTGATGTCCTACCTTTTCCGTATTTCATAAATCTCCTCTAAAAAATTGCAGATGTCGCTGCTATTCAAAGAATGATCACCGAGTTCTACAATTTGACGGATTATTACCTATTTATTTTGTTGACTATGTTGTAGAAATAGTTTGTAGTTATATTTCTTTATGTTCTGTCTAAATAGTCTAAATTACAACTTTTAATTAATATACTACTACTACATTATAAACTGAAAGCATACATAAGTAATTAATATATCCAGGACATATCTTTTTTGTTTTAAGCATTTCACCTAAGCCTTCAGAATTTCTTTAGGCTGTCACTTGTCTTTGCCAAGGAACGGAGCTTTTGCTTTTTGTTGAAAAGACTGTAATATTTAATAGTAGTAGTCCTTTTTTAGTACATTTTTTTGCTGAGTTTTATGGTAGGAATTGTGACAATTTCAGCAGAGCAATTGTTGATTTATTGGATTTGAGTTTGAACACTGTCTTACATTAAAACATGAATGTTTTAATCGATTGCAGTAGAATGATGTAGGTAATAGTAATTTTCACAGGTAAACTGCAAAGTCACCTAGATTTCACAGAAATTAACCATGAACCTAGATATCTTTCAAATGTTTACAATTAAGTACGTTATTAGAAATAAGGGTATGGCACATCTACGCCTGTAAAAACACCAATAATCAAGCAGAAAATATCTTCCCCCTTCTTCAGTTTTTGGGCACCCCATAATTAAAAAGGTTCACAGAAGCATGGCCACAATGAGTGCAAAACCAACACACCATGTGTTAGACAACGCCAGGATAGGATTGTCTATTTTTCCACAAGCAGAGAATTTCCCTGGCTCTTCTACCCACCACATTCTCCTGCTGCTTCATTTGCTCTATTGTTTTTTTCCCGCGGAGTGATACATTGCTGTATTTTCTTTGCTGCAACTGAAGTAGAGCCATCCATCATCCCAATCATTGGACCTTATGGACTGGGAGTAAATTATGTAGCTTTGGGGAGTGAGAGAGGAAAAGAGTGAGGGGTTTTTTTTTCTGTTCGGGTTGTAGGGTTTCTCTCTCTTTTTTTTCCTGTCATTCTCCCTGAACCTGCTGTTTTAAATTACTGTTTCCTTTCATATAATATTTTTGCCTTGCTTGGGATCAGGATAAAGTAAATGCAGCAGAAGTAGTTTCATTATTTCCAGAATGTAAAGTTAATCACTACAAATGCAGTTACTATCTTCGTAGCTGTCTTGACTGTTGCTTGGATCTGAATTTGAGTTTCATTTGTGGCTTTCCTTTCAACTTTAATGTAATGCAGACGCAGACTTCACTAAAATAAATGTCCAATAAACCATAAAATAATGCTGTGTAGGTGTTGAGTGCAATTTACTGTTACAGACAAGCTCCTATTCCTATTTAGATAAAATAAGATCCAAGTAAGGCTCCTGGTTTTAATTTTAAAGACTACAAATTATTTTATTAAAACCTGAACTCTCTCCTCAAAGTAAGTCATATTTTGGCACCTAAAATTAAGTCTTAAATCTAACTCATAAACTAAATCGGAGCCCAAAATGTCAGCAGTGTATCCTGTCCAACCAGCACAACTGAGAACAAAAGAAGTGATCAGGCCTAATTTTCATGCCTCAGTATTGCTGAGTATCTCTCCCTTCTGGAGCCTAGTTTTTTCACTCTAAACTTCTTGCCACTTGTGGTAGAATACAGGAGGTCTATAAGTGGCCATTTCCCCGAGGTTCATCCTTTATGAGCTAATCAAGTACTTAAGTGTATTCCTTGTCTTCAGCTGAACCCATGACCCAACTTCATCCTGCAGGCTGCGATAAGGACTCATGCTGCCTTCCCAGGCTTCACACCTTCCTCCTCACCTTGTCACCTCTCTGATGTTAGACCTGAAAAATACTTTTTATCTTTTGAATTTTGAATTGGAAAATTGGCAATTTTCCAATGTTAAATTAAGCTTCAATATCCTATCAATTACGTTACTTATAAAGATCCAAGAGCTAAACTACAAAAAGTGCTGAAAGATTCAGGTACTAAGGTACAGGTTTTTATTTCCAGCAAGGACAAACTAGGTTTGTTATCCAAGTTATGCTTCATATTGCCTCTTGATGTCTGACATATCTGACATAACTGAAGAAAAGAATAATATAACTGCAATTTAATGATAGAAGCACTTTGTTTTTTATCGTTTTGTCTTGGAAATTGTGTATAAAAATAATTTTGATCAAGCTTCGTTGTTATAGATAGTGAAACAAGCAAAGATGCTCATATAATGTCTTTGATAATTAATTGACAAGTTTTATTGCCACCATTGAATCAGAGAACAGTTAAATATCCTTTCTAGTCTTTCAAAGCAAAAAGAATTTGTTCTTCAATTGGTAAACTGACTTGGAATATCAGTTTCAAAATATGCTCACAGCACTGTTTTGTAAGACTTTCAACTTTCAGTTGCCTCTTTTGAGAAAGACACTACAAGGAGATGACATATGCCATCAGAAGTGATTTAAGCTTAGATTCATCTGGTAAAGGCTTGGCCAAAAATCACCTTGTCTGTCCC
Source organism: Piaya cayana (assembly GCA_013389865.1). Taxonomy (NCBI): domain Eukaryota; kingdom Metazoa; phylum Chordata; class Aves; order Cuculiformes; family Coccyzidae; genus Piaya; species Piaya cayana. The sequence goes on from WAAB01005898.1 coordinate 375,715, forward strand.
TTAAAGTCTGTTTTGTCATAGGATGAAGCTGAGGAACTGCTCTGGTGGGCTATGAGTGAATCACACCTCTTTTGCATAACACACAAGGAATCACCTGTTCATCTTGTTAACACTAAGTGCTAAGTGCCGACACATGTATCTGAAAATTTATTTTCTTCTTTGTCAAAGGACGTGCTGTTCTCGGGGGCTCAGTAGAGTTTATCAATGGTAAAAGGAAATTGGCATTAATTCCTTTTGGTTTTTTGCTAGAATATGAATAAAAATCGTGTGTACAATATAGTTTTTTGACATTTCAGGATCTTTAGGTGGTATATTACACCAACTGTTATATGTAACACCTTATTTTTCAAATTTGTTCTGGTTGAATGAGCCATATTTGCTCCAGCCAAGGAATGCTATATACATATTCAGGTCCACTGAATAAAACCTAGTGCATATCTAATGCTTGTATCTCCAAGGCCATCTATAAGGACAGAGTATTGACCTATTTAATAAAACTATATAATTCTGTGATGAACATTATGTCTGCTCCTTATTTCTGAAAGAAAAGCTGGTAAAAATTAGATAGGAAATGCATAGATGCTGTGTGGTGTCTGCAGTCAGAAAGGTGACAAGTACGAGTGATGGTATAATGTAAAATGACCAAGAATTCCACAGTGGCCATCAATGTTTGTTTATTATACATGAGCACATAGGAGATCAAACTATATGCCATCAATTAATTTATATCCAATGTCTTGGAGACGAAAAGATTTACTCTAAACTGAGTTATTTTCAACTCATTTTTGGCAATATGGATTCATGTCTATAAGTTCCAGACAGAATTCCCTAAAGTCAATTCACATATCTCAAGAATGGTCATCAGGCTGGTTTACTGCTATTCTGGACTAGGTTTGGTTGGTGTAAGCTGCCATGAAATACTATTTAGTGTCATTCATTGGATTCACTAGTCGTTACATTTCCTCTTCAGTTGTCAAAGGTAAATATTTCCATTTCCTCATCCTATTTTTTGAGGTCAGAAATGAAATTTGCTGTTTTAAAGATATTACTGGGGTTTTGTTTCTTTCTTTACTTAGTAAGGATGGTTCTTTTCCCTGACAATGTGTTTGTTATGAATATTCATTTCTTTGCAGTATTTTGCAAATATACTTTGAACTAAAAACAGAATAATTACATCTATTTCTGTTCTAGTTCTGTTGTTCTTGGACTTACTCTGTTGCTGAGTTGACCTAACATATTCTTAGCTAAGTGAGGCATGTTATTAGCAATTCTAATGTGCTTCATTTGAAACCAGTCTGCAGAAGGAAAAAGTTTTAAAAATATAAGGATGAGTAAAATACTGATAGCTATTGGATAATCACTTTCAAAACACAGGGAACATCACTGTAGTCAGTCTTTATATTCTGGAAATCACTTTGTTTGAGAGAACAAAAGGACTGGGAGAAACAAGAGATAGTCAGCTTTAGGGTTTTTTTTCATGCTTATTTTTAATTATTGTTACTGTAACGTTCCAGTTCCATACTCAGTACTCAATTAAATCTCATTCTGGACTGGATTTATATTCTATGTGTTTTTATGATCTTTATCATAAGCTGGGCTGTGCTGCTCAATTTTCACACAAAATCTCAAGTTCTGGGGTCAAATTATTGTGTGAAACCCTCAAAAAACTTTTTTCTTTTCTTTCCTTTTTTTTTTTTTTAAAGTATCTTTGCAGTGCTCCCAGGTAACTGTCCAAAGGTTTAACATTGTAGCATTTTATGCTCCCTGCACTGGAACTCAACATCTTCAGTTTTGAAAATATGATTTTAAACCCAAATCATAATTTGGGAGGCTAATTGCTGACTCCATAACTCCTAAAAGCTGTTTGATATTTTTTATCTTTCCACGTTATGCTATGGATATCTTAATTTTTTAAAAAACCTGGTGTCTCTACTGCATGTGTCTTTCCACCACGAATAGCTGAATTGTAAAAGCTGTCACCACCATCATCAGTACAAAAAGCAAAGTTTTGCCACTTTGCAGATGGGGTCATAAGCACAGAGGGGAACTGGGGAACTTGAGGAACCCCTTTGCATGCGTTTCTGTTTTCTCCTCTGGAAGTTCCTTCAAGCATTGAGGAAAATAAACTTTTAATTCACATTTAAGAAAAAAAGATTTTCATGGGGTGAGTAATTTTATACTGACTTCACATCTCCTGTCTGAAATCGAGGCAACAGGATGCCAAGTAAAGGGACAATCTTGCCAATGTGTAGAAAAAGAAAAAAGGAGGAACACTCTATACCTCCAAATCTTCTAAATTATGTAAAACATTCTGTGTTTTATTTTAGATGTGCTAGTGATTCAAAATTGCATATTTTGCTTATATGAAATTCTGACAAGACTCCTTTGTGACAAAAGTGTTTAGATATTGACTGATTGTTTTTTGTCTACATACCTTTTCTGAAGAATCCAAACTATTAAATTAATGAAGTAAGAAATGTCTTCTGATAATGGTTCATCTAAATATGAGTGAATGGGGCTGATTTTATGTGTTTAGGTGAATGAACACATTGTGCTTCTCTGTTGTATTTAATATCTAGACAAGGAGAGTATAACAGTAGAATTTTTATGTCATTTTTTCTCCAAAAACTTATAAGTGTATATAAAACATGCAAACCTTTCTTTTGATCTCAGCTCCTTACAGGAACCCCACTGATATAGCTTCTGGTGCTTCATAATTTTTAATGTTTCCATCTTCTCATGGTTCCATTTCACTTCTCCTTCACCCAGCAAGGTAGGCACTTATCTTTCCATTTTAAATCTGGGGAGCTGAAGTTAGATTTTAACATATCTGATTCCCAGGAACACAGAAGAGCAAACTGAATGGAAGAATCACAGGTTAGATTAATTTAGTTTAAGTGCTAACAGAAAAAATGAACAGCATGATACTGGGGACCCATCTTTGCTTTGCCTTCTCCATCCAGCAAGTGTCTTCAACACGTAAAGCACAATTTCAGTACTAGTTTAAAGCTCAAAAAAATTCTTAGAAGTGAACAGAAACTGATTTTTCTTATAGCAAAGATAGGCAGAAAAAGGCTACAGAATAAGCTGATCTGGGATGACAGGAGGAATATGTAGGAAAGAGGGTGTCTCAGTCTTACTGTGGCTGTCACTGCTATGGGACTAGGGAAGAACCCTGGAAGTAACCAAGATGCTTCAATCATTTGCCTCCCTGGAAACATAGACCCACTGTCTTTCAGCTGCCACTATGTGCCTGACTATAGGTGATAGAGCAGTACCAATTATGTTTCTCAAGAGTGGTTTTACTGGCCTAAGCATCTGCCTGTTTTGCCTTTCCCACAGCTAGCTTAAACAGTTTGAAAGGAAAATGTTCTGTGGACACATCAGGATTATGTGGAACAATTCTCATATTCATATAGCATCTCTGGGAGAACTCCACTCATTGTTTCAAGGCAACAACGTATCAGGAGACGTTTAATGTGGGTTAGCTCATTTTAATGTGATTTGGTAGCTGGGCATAAGAACAACAAATCAGACAATGTGCCAGAAGCCACTTCACAGTGTGCCAAGGTTTGGAAATCTTGGCTGTGCAACAGCTTTTGTTTCATGCACCCACCTCATAGATCTGGTGAGCTCTGCCCGGCCAGGCCCTTCTCAACCTCTGGGTGGTACTTCCCCAGCTAAAGAGGCCAACTCAAGCATATTGGCTGGTGCCTTTGGAATGGTATGCTGTTACAGCTGAGCTCAGACCACACATTTCCAGGTTTACAAGCCCATGCCTGAAAGACCTTGCAGGGAAAGTGTAAGTATTCGTATTGGCCTCACGTAGTTAAAGCAGTTTATGCAATTTATGGGCAGTAATTTCCATTTGGTTTTGACTGGTACGATACCTAGCACTGTCTGGCTGTACTTTTCCCTACAATGGCAGAACTGAAGAGGGCTCAAGGGCCAGGTACTCAGCTGGGTCAGGTCAGAATTGATGTGAAGTGTTACTGTTTTACCATAGCTACGACGTATCTCTGAAAATATTTGCTAATGTTAGCACCTATATTGATGATAACAGAATAACTGTGCATTGTGTACTCATAAGTTTCTTGGTTTCATTTATTATAGCCTATCCACTTCCCACACCCTACTCATGCTGTTTAGCTGTCATTATTTATACAGTTCAGTAATGTTTTTCAACAAATATGTCTTTCTGAAACATTCGTTTAGGTTTGCCTGGATTTTATGAGACTAACTTGGAAATGTTAAATGAAATTCTGAATTGCAACACTGTCTAGATCCCTTTTAAACCTCTAAGGCTTTGTGGATGACAACTGACGCTTTTAAGATTAAGTTTTTCTAAAGAAGGAAGTGTTTAATCCCCCTAAGGAAACACTTATGAATCCAAAATGGTAATATATTTCCTTAAACTGTTTGATCTAGAAGCTTTTCTGGGTTCCTCTTCTCTGCAGGAAAGGTTTTGCCTTACATGTATTTATGCTTTAATTTTTTGCTCATGTTTTCTTGCATTTTTGACAGTAATAGCTTTGAAATATGTGAAGATAACTAACTGCTCAGAGGTCTAACTACATACTCAGGGGCTAAGTACATGTTATTTAAAAGTTTGCTTGTTTGCTGGAGAAGAGTATTTTCTTAACCTCTGACTTAATTAATTCTTCCAAGAAGCAGTGCAGGCAGAGCAGGAAGGCCTTTTCACTGGCTGAACTGCAGTTAGGCTGTTAATAATTCCAGCTTGAGAATGCTTGAGATGTAAATACCTCTTCAGTTTCACTGTTCAGTCTGCTATTTTATCCCCAAAATATGTAATCCAAAGTAATTTTTCTGTAAGCAATGAATAGACTATTTTGTAACATCCTGTGCTTTAAAAAAGAAGGTACAATCAAAAGGACTGAGGTTCAGTATTCCAGCAGGATAGTAAGGACAAACTCAAGCTGGCCTGCTTTGCTGTGTCTGAGAGATTTCTCAGGGGGTTCCTGATTGCTTCGGTGCTACTTGAGGGTGAGGCAGAGGCTGCCCAGAAGAAAACAGCAGAATGCTGGTGTTCAGAACAAAGCACTGGTGGTACGGCATGCTGCTGCACACAGGGCACCCACCTGAGCAGCGAAGAACACTACATCGATTTGTACTTGCTAGTAGATGACACAGCCTGTTTCCCTATTTCTTTCAACAATAAATTATTGGACTATGTNCTAGATGACACAGCCCAAAGATTGTTCTGTGCTAGCACTGCTCAGCTCTCCTTCTGAATAAGGCTAAGAAAACCGTGCTTCTCCCTGCTCTTTCCCTCAGATAAAATGTTTCTTTTGAAAATTCAGGATTCCCTATTTCTTGCAACAATAAATTATTGGACTATGTCCAAGTTGCCTACGCTCTGCGCACCTAGCAAAGACTTCCTGGACTTCATCTAGTAAAAATTCATCAGGATTGCTTTTCAATTGTGCACACTTAAGCACAGCTTATAGATATTCCAGGCAGAAATAAATGCAAACAAAAAGTGTGCATGTACTATGAATCTGATATGGTCAGAATGTGTCAGAAATTCTGTGTAAACTGTGCAGGTGACAAAAGCATGTGTAGCAAGTTGGATACATTCTGGATGTACTAGATGTAGTGTACATACACAATTTGTCTCCACAGTGAATGCAAAACCTGGATGATCTATCACAGATGAGTCATAGTCACTACACGTACACTGTGGTGTTAAGATCTAGCTAGCTGTCAGCTCTCTCTGAGATTGTGCTTTGGGTAACCAGTGCTCTAAATAGATGGATGGAAAGTGCCACCAAGGGAGCAGAGGCTCAGAATGTGAGCTCAGAGACTCAGAGGATTACCAGAGACATATTAGGGACCAATAAAATTTCTCACCTTCCTGAATTCTCGTTAAATATCTTATACATTGGACTGTCTTGTCAGGAGAAGTCATTTTGGAGTCTTTTGTTGTCTATTCTAGAACATTCAGTTCAAAAGTGAATTAATGTGTACTGGGGAAAATGCCACACACTAAAGTTGTCATAAGAGAAATCATGCGTCAGCAGCTTCTGTGATCTGTGTGATAGGAGGGTGTTAACTGGAACAGATGACTTCATGAAACCTACAAGGGACTCTTATCATGCTGAGTGTGAAGGGAAAAACCCGAAAACTAAATATGCTTTTTGAAGTTAGTTTCACTACAGTTTTTTCTTATGCTACTGTTAGAAAATTTAACAAAGAATTACCAGAAATTGCTGTTTACTGTATTTGTATTCTGCAATTGTGATACTCCCTATAGAAGATGTCTGATATGCAGACACTATAATGACTCACCTTGCCACTGCAGGACCTGCTACATTCTTCTCTATCTTCAACAACCCTATGGTGACACTTTAATGAATCTGTAAGTCTGTATGTCTGGTTTTGTGGCCTCTGCTCCTTCTTATTCTTACACCTCTAGTTGAGGGCTACCTATTTGGGTAAACTCTTCTTTTACTGGTGGGCTTTATAGGGCTGTTTCAAGTCTACATTTGAAACTACTTGTAAATTAAAGCAAAACAGTTCAATCAGTTTATCATATTCAAATACTAAAATGAATACTGTAATTAAAACTCCATTCCTACACAGAGGCTGCATGGAGGCACGTGCAGTGAGGAGTGAGCTCTCCAGAGTTCACTTTTTTTCTGAAAAGAGATTAGAGACCATGCGTGCCAATACAAACAAAAGAAATTGATATATCAACCTCTGTTTAAATTACTTTTAAAACATAAGTGTTGAGGGGATAAGGTGTAAATGGAAAGAGGCACCTGCCTCAGAAACGGCCAACCCATCATACTGCAGAATACTAAAAAGGTCATCCTGAAATGGCATAGGACTGTATTTCATAAAATATAGGCATTACATTTCTGGAACCTCATTTGTGTGACAAAAACTGTGACAAGAACAGAGGTTGGCACAAAATCAATATACTCAGGCAAGGACTGTAATAAATAATAAAAATGAAGAACAGCATAAATTTTAACCAGTTTTCATTACAAGTTAAAGCCAGTCTGATTTCCTCTGTGTTCCTGTGAAGCTGCATAAAATCCAAAGAAACATCAGCAAAGGTGTATTTTCCATTTTGAATGAAAACCACTTAGATAAATATCACAGAGAGAGAGAGAGGGAGAGAGGAGAGAGGAGAAAGAGAGATTCACCACCTTCACTTGCACCTGGGTGTCACCAACAGGATTGAAGCTTTGGAGGAAGGGACAGGAGGCAGGTGGGAGCCTCCTAGGTTCCATCACATACACAGTCTTCCTGGGGGCAAGGACCCTTGGCTTTTTATGTGGTCTTCAGTCCCAAGCAGTGTCAGTCTGTGTTGGCAGTTGTCTCACAGAGACCTCCTTGGGCAAGCTGAGTGACTCAGCTTCTTCGGTTTCCCTCCCCTAGGGAGGCAGGAAAAGTCAAGCCTGGTCCTCCACAATATATCTCCATTTAGACTGACAACTTCCCGTGACTGTGGAGTTAACCTTGTTATGACAGCACAGCTGCAGTTGCCATCTCTCCCCATTGCACACAAGAGTACAACCTTCTCAAAGTAATAGCAGCTCTTGGAATCACAAATTACAGTGTTTCGTCTCTTGTGTTTTTATTTAGCCCCAAATGACTCAGACATCAGTTTCTAATAGCGCAGATGTGCTTTTTTCCCTTTTCTCAAGAATGAAAGGTTAGCAGGGGACAGTGCCTGTTATAATGGTTCTATTTTCTTATTTCATAGTGAAAAACATGAGTTGGTGTCCACTATCATGTCCCTATTTGGCAAGTACTTTGTTACCTGAACAACATTTCTACCTTCCTATCAAGCGTAATAGTGCTCAGAAACACCTGTACATCAAGGTACATTGTGCACGTATGTCTGCCTGGAAAAATTGTGTCTTTAATGCAAACTATATTTTGAAAATGTAGTTTTATTTGAGGTGTATGACTTTTTTTATTATTAGCAGGGGATGTCATTGTATTTTTTGGAGAAAGACAGCAGTATGGTAGAAAGACCTAAGGTACCTGTCAACAATGTAGTTTTTATTACTGTCAAAATGTTTCTTGTAGAAAGCATATTTAATTAGGTCCTTATTTCTCAAATTCCCCTTTAATATTTTCCTTCTGTCACATCGCAACTCTTTTCAAACACAACTCACTGTTGCAAGATTAGATCTCCAAACACTAAACATTTTTTTCCAAGTGTTATCAGACCATTGTATTCTTTGTTTACCTTCTGGATAAATCCCTAGATAATACATTTTCCAGACAAACATCACTCTACCTTCTGGATAACTATTATGTGATGTTCATAACTACCTAAATGTCTATGCTACCATTTTATGTACAAAAATCTGATAGTATTTGGGTGCCTTAGAACTGGCTATTATGAGACAGAAATAAATTTTGTGATTGGATATTTTTAGTGTTGACAAAAGTAGAGTGCAGCATTATTAAATTTCTTCAGTTGCCCTCTGTGTCTCAGGAATGTGCCAAACCCAGTACAGCTTTTAATTGCTTCATTCTCTTCTCAGTAATTTTCCTGCTGTTATTAGCGCAGTCTGCTCAGAAATCACTCTGAGCCAAGGCATTTGTGAGAGACTTCCTTTGTGTAGTTTTTGTGTTGTTCCTCTTAGTGCTTTGTAATGCAGTACTGCAAATGAACTTCTGCTCTACACTGTAACTGGTTCCAACTGGCACTTGCTAGAACTCAGGAAAAACATATATTTTTCATTGAACAGGGTCTTATAGATGTAACTGGATCTTTTTTCTTAGATGACAGTGCAAAAAGAGCTGAAAAGGTCTGTAAGATCTGTTAACACATTGCAGACATATGAGTTTCAGTTCCATAGATATGGAGGAATACCAGCACCAAGGACCTGCAGGCACTGCTCTGAGTTGGAGAATCCTGTCCTGCACAGTTTTATCCATTCTACAGGCATCTATCCTTCCATCTATCTGTCTCATGTAGAGTTGTATTTCTTATAGCTGTATAAAATGCAGAGAGATGTAAAATCCACCCAAACAAGGACAAATAATGAACTAGACTATTTTTGTAGAATATGTCTTTGTTTAATGAAATTGCAAGCAACATTCTATTTATTGGAAGCTGCAAAATTGTACACTCTGCTGACATGAAACCATGAAAGAACATAATGATTAAGACCGATATATGACTATATCCAAGCAATGGTTATAGTGGTTGAAGCAAATATAAATTTTATCGCAAAATTCAAAGTTAGGGACCAGTATACCCAAAAGGTACTAGCATAGCTGATAGCTTGTTGTCAATGTTCAAGAGATCGCAGTGAACAAACAGTACAATAGTCTTAGATAATTTCAGCATTGAGTGGACAACCAGCTGTGGGAGAGCATGGCTGTGTGTGTCTGAAGGCAGTTGCAAAGACAGTGGCTTGCAAATTAACAAATTAATACTGAAGGGAGGAAAGTTTGGGTGTTTTTTCTTGAGGCAACTGAAGCAAGCCAAAATGGAAATAAGAGAGCTTAGGCATGTTAGAGAGGTCCTTCAGAAATGCAAATCATAATAGAAATGTCTTCTCTAATTGATTATGCAGTCTGAATCTTTGCCATTAAGTGCTTGGCAGAAGTATTACACTCTAGCTCTCCCTACTGGATTGTTACTACACAATTTCTGTATTTAGTGGGTACAATGTATCTTCGTGTTAAACAGACAATCAAAGCATCTCACTATGTTGTATAGATGTTTCTTACTTTAGGTGCATTACTACAGATGTGGCTATGGCTTCTTTCTTTGTTTTACTAATTCTTATTGCTTTGTACTATATGAGAAAAAATGTGTTGCAGTTTATGGAGAATCATTTTAGAACATGAGAATATTTCTTTTGGCTGTAATTTCAAAAAATTACTTTGGTCATTCAGAAGCATTTAAGGTAATTTTTCAAAAGCGAGTTAGGACCTTAGAAGCCTGAACTTCAATGGCTTTCACTGAAACGTCACTGGCCTCAAAACCTGATAGTTGTCTTTTACTACATATTGTTCTAATTTAATTGATTTTTAAGGGCTAATGAAGAGACTAATATATACAGATTTCATGTTTCTGCCATACCCAGTAGTAGTTATTCCCTTCTTCCAAGGGAAAAAGCAAGCACAGATATTTTCGATGAGTTAAAATATGCACAGGATATGTTTGACCTGTCTTCCCTAGTATGACATCTGGCATATCAGGACATAGCTAAGAGAAGTCAAGATCTACATTGATAAAAAAATTATTAAAAATGTGTTTACCCATGCACTGCAATAAGATGGTCTTTGCTGGCAGGAAGATGACCTTTTTGATTCATTATGTCAAATAAAAAAATGTATTTACACTTTTACCCATAGGATGAGCTAAGGATGAGCTTGTAACATAAAGTTTCATGTTTCTTCTGAGACATAATGTCCACTGAGAAAGTTTACAAAGAATATACTCATATACTGTGACTGTAAACATAATGATTTGTTTTACCGAATTATTTAAGTGAACAAGTTTATTGTTTTTTTCATTAAATGCTACTTCACTGCAAAAATACGTACAACAAAAGAAAACAATGTTTTTCGTGTACCTGTGGTCCATCCTAAGTATCACTGTGAGAACTGAAGTAATTTTATTATTACTGTAAAATCCATAAACTTGAATTTACCTACACTGAATGAGACATACCTATCCTGCTAAATTTGAAAAAGATCCCAAGGCTGATCCCAATGTCTGAAAGCAAAAAGCACTGAAACCCCGAAGTCCTCAAGAATGTGGAAGCCTTGATCTGGGCAGTTTGTTGGTGAGGGCCAAAGCAAACTATGATAATGATACCCATGTAGAGATCAGAGGATCAGCACTCTTCAATTCTATTTTTTTTTCTTTCTTTTTGAAAGCACAATAGATATTCCCTAGGACACTTAGAAGATTAATCCTTTAAATCTGGCCCATCAGATAACCTAGGCTGATTCAGTCCTGGCTCCTCATCTCCTTACTCTGCACATTGTAAGGCAGTTAACTTCTGAGCTATATTTCAGAAAGAATGAGCTAATTCCTTTTGAGAAGAAAATGTGGTACAGCTCTGGGAAATGGTCTCAGAACTACCCCTGTACTGTATAGGTGCAACCGCAGCAGGTGCAACTCTGTTGGTTCTCTGCACATCTCCAACATGATTGCTGCAGTCTTTCCATCCTTAACTACTCCTCTGCATCCTCACACAGCATCCAAAGCATTTTAAGCATAATGTCTAGTAATTCTACTCAGTGTGGACATGAACATTTTGCGTGAGACAGACATGATCTATCGTAGGGCAGGCATGGGTCTCCCTCCTCCACTGCATAAAAGGACCAAGATTTTTGCAGTGGAATACATGGTTTCAGTAATATAAGTTTAACCATGGAAGATGCCAGGTTTGCACTGAGGTGTCAAGTGGGCTGAATTTCTGAGCACTTCTTTACTGCATGAGCAGAACAAGGGCACTCCTAATTTAGGCACTTTAGTTAGCCACTGGGCGACACATTTCAAGAGTCAAGGCTAGTGTAAAATCCAACTCCTCCTTAGTAATTAATTAATTAAATCAATGTTTTCTCCAATATATTTCAATTTTCACCTAAAAATATTTTAGTGGTGACATTACTGAAAAGCATGTGGGCTATACAAGGAACTACAAATATGGAAAATGACTGGATTTTTCCTTCATAGCTGAAGAATATTAGTTTGAGTTTGTCTGCAACAGGTTTAGTCGAACAAGAGCAAGATATTAAAAAGCTAAAGAAGATGTAGAGAAAGAAGAGAAAATAAAGCTAAGCACTGGATAAAAGATGGCATGTATTTTAAGAGACATATATAGAAAATAACTTGTTTAACTTGTGGAACAAGCAAGTTGAAAGATTACTTTAATTATATTGATATCTTCTCTGAGTTGAAAAATGTCTAGGTACTGACTACTCTGTAATATAATAGAGAAAAAACAGAGCCAGTATGTGCAACTATTACTTCATGAATCTTCATGAGAAAGAACAGAGTTTTAATGCGAAGGTGATTAACAAGTATAATAAACCATGTGCATAAGGGATAGATTTTCTGTTTCTGATGTCCTTATGTTAATCCCTAATAAAATAACTGCTTGGCTTAAAGACATCCACCTTCGCAGCGCTCTGCATTAACATAGCTATACCGCATCAGTGACAGCTTCATAAGTGTATTGGGCACTGTAGAAAAGGGTTCAACTCATTAATGCAACTAGTTGTGAGCCATAGTCATATGTTTGAGAGAGAATCCATCTTCAAGACAGGAGATGAGCCAATGAATAAAGTCATCTGTCAAGATAGGAAGATGAAGTTTCCACGGGTGTGCAAATTTTTACTGATTCAAAACAATAATCTGTACCAATTTTCACCTAATCACCTCCTTCTACTATCAGATGCATAGAAAGATATGTATGGGAATATTACAAAAAGATCTTAACTAGTACTTGATGCTGACCTCTCACCTTCTTTGTGAAGAATCTTAAGGTTGTTTCTAAGCTAGCTTTTCCCAAATTGGTCTAGTCCCCAAGGATCCAGGAAAACTCCATCTGGTCTCTACTCTTTCTTTCTTCCTCCTTACTCTTTCTTTTTTTCTTTTCTCAAAAATACTTTCCTCTCTGGTAGTCACTGGGGGAATATAACATTTATTCTCACCCAACTAGAATAAAGAGGCAGAAAGCAAGTTGAGCACAGACTGCAACATTAAGTAGAGGTTCCACATTGTGTATGTGTAGGATTGGAAAGAATACAAATTTTATTGCAGAGAAAAAAGCTTGTCCTTCTGCTTCTGGATTCCTTCTTTTTCCTTTATTATGACCATGAGCTTCTAGATGAATGTGAAAAAAAAGCAGTATGTTGAGCTGAATAAAACAAAGGCATCCCAACTTTATAGTAATACCAAGAGGCATCTATTGAATTTATGGTTTATTGAATAGACCCCCTAAGCATATGTACTTCTTATTTTGTTAAAAAAACAAAACTGTACACCTGTGAAAAACTGATGAATGGAAAGACAGTTCCATGCAGCACTTTATCAACCATCTGCCATTTCCCATATAGCAACCAGTAAAATCTCACTTATCCTGACAATGAAAGAATCATTAGAAATATATGCATCTGGTGAAGAAACTGGGCTAAAGATGGCCTACTAATGGCCCATATCACTTACTGATATACGTGACCTGATGTGGAAAAAGAAAACCCTGCAGGAAACACATCTTTTAAAAATATTTTTAGGAACTAAATGAACTTCATTATATCATTAGATATGTCATAAAGGCATCTTAAAAGCATTTTAGACAGCTTGCTTAGGGGAAATAGTGTTTTCAATAGTATAATCTAGAAGCAAATAGTTAATATGGCCTTGAATTGAAAAAATATTCCACAAAGTAAGTCTTATAACAGCTGGACAATCACATTGCTGCAAAATTTGTTGTCACACTGCAATGATTAATACATCCTGTTGTTTGATTTAACTCATTTAATGATACTTATATGTATTTTATGTAAAATCCTCTTACATGATGCTTACATGTATTTCATGTAAAGCCTGCTGAGTGACAATTTTTTTTCTTCTTTCACAACCAAGAATTGGAAATAAAATTTCTGTTGCTTACTGGCTTATTTTTGATCCATGATCCTCACTGGCAGAGCAGATTTGGAGTGCAGTAAACAGAAATAACATTCTGTGTGGGCTGTGACTAAACTCATTTCAGCACATTTGGAGGGTGCTAAAGAAGTCAGCCCTCATTTGCTGAGTTTCTGGCTGGAGTCATGAAAAGGGAGACAATGAGGAGCAAGAACAAAACATATGTGTGAATCTATCTTTTTTTTTTTCCCTTTGCCCCCATGTCTTACTGACAGAAGTGATCTATCAAATGTATTTCATGATATGATTTATTAATACTGGTAATTTGAGTAACTTCAAACAATATGTTTTTCACCCAATGAAACACTGATAGTGCCTAAACATGTGGATATACATTTGTTCTGAGCACAGACACAAATAAAACAATGATATATTAATCCAAATCTGTTGTCTTCTAGAGGGAAAATTTGTTGTCAACCAAGGACCATTAACATGCAAGAGAGTTGTTTCACAGGGGGCATGCTTCTAACAGATCAGTTCAAGAGAATGGGACTTACTTGATCCATTTCTTCAAGCTGTGCTTTTCTGTTGTGGCTGTTTTCCTTTTTTTCTTGTCTACCTTTTAGCACATTGAAGATGGATAAGAGGAATAATTGTGCAGTAGTGTGCTGTACTCACTCTCTTTTACCATGAGATTTGCAACAGTTCTAATTCTCTTAAATTTCTAATGAATAGAAGGCCTATGACTGCTGTAAAATATCAGCAGTTATTTGAGGGAGAAAACAAAAATTCTAAGTCTTTGTGGTTGCAGAAAGCCCTGCAAAATAAGATCCTTCTGACTTTAAAGTGGATAAGAGTAAAGAAAATTTAGTTCAGGAATTATTACAAAGTCATAAGTACACACCAGTCAGATGAATTTTAGGGGTTAAAAGAAAATAAAGGGGAATTTGATTTATTGATTTAGAACACTGGTGTATTTTAAGTCTGCAGGAAGAGGAGAATAAAAGCCAAAAGAAAAAAATAAGAAAAGATACTAAAGAAGAGATGATTACAGGGAAAAAATAAATGGGAGTCACAGACTGATGAGGAATATAGGGTACAGAGTTGGTTTTGTGTTCCTGTCCCAGTTCATTATTCTGATCATATTTTTAGACTTTACTATCCTTAAAATAATAAAAAATATTTACTGAATTCCCAATAAAATCTTAAAAGAAATGGTGAAATTAAGAAATGATAGTTCAGACGGTTTTTGTCTAGTACGAAGTCTGTCACAGAAAAAAAATATGAAAAGTGTATTAATTGTTTTTGAAGAAATGCAAGGTATCTTTTCTTTACTCTGTGCATTATTCCTCTTTAATAGTTTAAGAGAGGATAGGGTAAGAAGAATAATATACTTACTCCATTCTTTGCAATATTAGACTGAGGCAAACGTCCTTTTTTCTTTTTACAGGCTTCCAAATTCCTTTCTTACTGATATGAAATGTAAACTTGTATATATTCACCTAGAGCAAGATCTGCTGCTCTTCTGGCTCCCACTGATAAATCAAGGCAAACAAGCTATGTTATGAGACTACTTGCTCTGCAAACGATCCATGTGGCTCAGAGGATAATGAAGAAGGGCAGCTGTTGAGGTGAGTTTGAGAAACCTGTGGGAAGAACGATTGCTGACTTTCAGATAAATTTTATAGCTGTATAAACAGCATCTAACCTGCTGAATACTACAGGACTGACAAAATCTACTGGAAGAGGGAAAGGCTGTGGACGTGGTCTTCCTGGACTTCAGCAAAGCCTTTGACACAGTTTCTCACAGCATTCTGCTACAGAAACTGTCAGCCTCCGGCCTGGACAGACACACACTCTCCTGGGTGGAGAACTGGTTGGCTGGCCGGGCCCAGAGTGTAGTGGGAAATGGAGTTAAATCCAGCTGGAGGCCAGTCACAAGTGGGGTCCCCCAGGGCTCAGTGCTGGGTCCAGCCCTGTTCAATGTCTTCATCAATGACCTGGATGAAGGCATTGAGTGCACCCTTAGTAAGTTTGCAGATGACACTAAGCTGGGTGGAAGTGTCGATCTGCTGGAGGGTAGGAAGGCCCTGCAAAGGGATCTGGACAGACTGGACCGCTGGGCAGAGTCCAATGGCATGAGGTTTAACACAGCCAAATGCCGAGTCCTGCACCTGGGGCACAACAACCCTATGCAGAGCTACAGACTGGGTGAGGTCTGTTTGGAGAGCTGCCAGGAGGAGAGGGACCTGGGGGTGTTGGTCGACAGCCGGCTGAACATGAGCCAGCAGTGTGCCCAGGTGGCCAAGAAGGCCAATGGCATCCTGGCTTGTATCAGAAACGGTGTGACCAGCAGGTCCAGGGAGGTTATTCTCCCTCTGTACTCGGCACTGGTGAGACCGCTCCTTGAATACTGTGTCCAGTTCTGGGCCCCTCAGCACAAGAAGGATGTTGACGCTCTGGAGAGTGTCCAGAGAAGAGCAACAAAACTGGTGAAGGGGCTCGAGAACAGGCCTTATGAGGAGCGGCTGAGAGAGCTGGGGCTGTTTAGCCTGGAGAAGAGGAGGCTGAGGGGAGACCTCATTGCTCTCTACAAATACCTGAAGGGAGGTTGTAGAGAGGAGGGAGCTGGCCTCTTCTCCCAGGTGTCAGGGGACAGGACAAGGGGGAATGGCCTCAAGCTCCGCCAGGGGAGGTTTAGGTTAGAGATTAGGAGGAAGTTTTTTACGGAAAGGGTCATTAGGCACTGGAATATGCTGCCCAGGGAGGTGGTTGATTCGCCTTCCCTGGAGGTGTTTAAGTTACGGGTGGACGAGGTCCTGAGGGACATGGTTTAGTGTTTTGTGGGAGTGGTTGGACTCAATGATCCAGTGGGTCTCTTCCAACCCGGTGATTCGGTGATTCGGTGAAAATGGATGAGAAAAATAACTTTATCACGTTAATTTAGTTGGTGTTCTTGATTCATTTCATGCTGCTGAGTTGCATAGCTGATCACATATACCTTGTAGATAAATTTCATTGATATATAGATTTAAAATATCATATTATAGTATATTATATTATATCATATTACAGCTCAGGGGAGGGAGCAACCTCTTAACAAACTGTTCTGTTGCCCTGGTTTCAGCTTGCTGTCTTGATCTCATCTGGGATAGAGTTAATTTTCTGTGTAGTAGCTGGTATAGTTCTGTGGTTTAGATTTAGTACAATAAGGTTGATACCACATTGATCTTTTTAGTTGTTGCTAAGTAGTGTTTGTACTAAGGGCTTTTCAGTTTTACATGCTCTGCCAGTGGGGAGGTATGCAAGAAGCTGTGAGGGGACACAGTTAGAACAACTGACCCAAACTGGCCAGAAGGTCCATACCATATGATGNAGGCAGTTGTATTTGCACACTGTCCCCAGTGTCTGCTCTCTTTCTTGTTTTCTGTTAACACTTGAACTCATGGATTAGCTTTAAGTGACTGGGATGGAAAGAGAGATTTTCCAAGATTATATCCTTTCTACCAGTTTCACAACAACTGCCAGTGTTGGAGGATAGGTATTCAAGTGAGTACCTCTAGCCGAGGAAACATCTGAACAATTTGCTTCTCTGTCCATAACTATGTATGAACAAGTAACTGGCATGAAGTTCTACCACATTCATTGAGTTCATCCTACCAAAGATATAAGAAGCTGTGGAGCAATAAGTTATATGGCAGAGGGAGGGGAAGCAGCAAAAAGAGTTTGATGACAGAGTGCAAGTTAAAGGAAGTCAGGCTCCAACACTGCTGCAGCTTGCTGATATTTTTATTCAGTTTTGTATTTTCTTTATTATGCATATAGCAATGAATCTACTACAGAGACTGCAGGTATTAAATAAAGTCTTGAGAGAGAGAAAAAATCCCTTTGGAAACCCAGAATTTTTGCTCTGTTGGTTCTTTAAAGGCTGTCTGATGATGTCCTGGGAGAAGACAAAGCTGGTCATCCTGTGCTTTATTAAAAAAAACAACAGCTTTAAAATCTTCATCCTAAATCAGTTCATAGAAGGATATTAGGGTGTATGTACTTTTTCCTTTACAAAAAGTTCAGAGTAAAACTATTTTTACCTGTATGTTCTCGTTTAAACTTTTATCTAGGCTTGCAACTGAATGGTATGAGGCAAATGTATGGCTTTTCATGGGGAAAAAAAAAAGAAGATATTGAAACACAGCATTAATAATCCTGGTACAACAGCTTTGTAGAATTATTGGGTAAACAAGTTTAACAACAGTTTCCGAAGTGCTTAATACTATTGGATACAGGTTGATTGCTTAGGTTCCTAGGCTCTGTGGATAGCAACCTAATGGCACATGAAGTCTATACATTGCCCTGATGTTCTTTCTATTGATGGTAGTTGTAAGACTTCCTTTTTATTTTATTAATGCCATTTACAAAACTTGTGGTAAATATGGTTAATTTCTCATTGGAGTAGTGCATGGTGTCTGTGATAAGATTGGGGACCTGGAGAGTACTCTCAGCATCAGAACATTTGTTAACAGAAAGTAGGAGAAAGTGTCCCCATGAGTTAATAACTTTTCAACTCATGATGAGGATTATTAAAAATGAAAGGGAATGTGGAAATACAGAGTCAGTTTAAATTGAAGATTGAGGGGAAACGAAAAAATGTTTACCACCTGCGGTTCAAGGTAGGGAAGCACACTCAGAGATAGCTGAGAGCATTAGATTAGTGACTGTAGTGATATCTAGGGAATTTTAATTTGTATAATTTATTCAGTCATTAATAAAGAGGACTACAGTTTTATGTAGAACTCATTTTTATATCAGTACATGTTACAGGCAGCTCAGCAAGGAAAAATTTCAGACTGAATTTTATTAAGTAAAATGGCTATGGTAAGTACCACAATCATTAGCGATGGATTTGGGATACAAATACAGGTGTATTAACATGTAAATGGTCCCATTTAATACAATAAAATATGTATTAAGTAAAATAGATTGGCAGTGTTTATGAGCAAAGAATTCTGAGGATTAAAAAAGAAGAATAATTTGCAAAAAGATTGGTAGGATATACTGCAAAGTAAAGTCTGAAATGTAAATTACTTAAAGCCTCTGTAGATGAGTGATAAGTTGTTAAGTTAATTGCAAGTAACAACAGAGAAGTAAAAATTGTACGAGTCAAAAACTTTGGCACAGATATAATGTCATTGGAAGAAACAGAGGAAAAGTAGAAAATAGCATTTGAAGAATAAAATAGAATAAATGAGTAACTGTTGCCTATCTTAGGAGAACACAAGGACAGAAATAGCCCTGTGGTGGAGCTGATCCCTGTGGTCACAGAATGAGGCATGAAAAATAAGTAAAACTGAGAAAATAGCCAATGTAAGAGTAATTTAAACTTTCCCTTTTTGAGAAAATGGGGTGCTGTTCCTGGTAACCATTCCATCATGACATTACTTTTGACTTACTGTCTTCCTTACAAGGCTATGAACTACCAAAGGGAAGAAATGACTCTTTAAAGTGTCATACTTCCCACAGAGCAGCTCTCTACTATGTCTATCCCTGTGAGGGAAACACACCTCCCTGCACCTCTTTGCATAGAAGTGCTTAGAAGGCTAGAGGTGAAAAATGCAAAATTGATTCATGTGGTGAAGATAGATTTCTGCCCCCCAAAAGAGGAAGAGAAGTTGATCCAATCATTCATGGTAACAAACGTGGTATCCAAGATTTGTAGTAACAAACGCAAGAGATAAAACATTAGAGGTGTAAGCCAACAAAAGAGACTATATATATTTTCCAATAATTAAAAAAAAATAAAAATACCCAATTCAGCAGCAGCAATGCATTTAGGGAAATACTGAACCTCAAATGACTGGAGAGATGTCAGACACAATCTGTTTGGTAGTAGAAAACTGTCTCTCTGTGTCTGTAGTACACCTTCATATTTCAGTGGGTGACAAAGTTTTGCATGAGTGACTTTTTTGCCCTATGATGACCCCCAAAAAATATGTTTAAACATTTTCCAGGGTTCTTAGACAACAGATAGTGTTGTCAAATTATTGCAGAGAACATGGGTACTTCTAATTTCTTTGCCATGTTTAACTTGCTATTTTAGTGTTGCACATAAAGTGTTACACAGCAGAATAATTTTAGAAGTCACATTCCTTTTTGGGTGTGTTTTTTTTTTTTTTGTGATGGAAGCAGCAAACAATACAATAAGATGCAGTGTCCAGAGACAAAACTTAGGATATAGATGAACTGGAACAATTACTAGTTATTTGGAAAGTAGGATAAACCATTGCATTAGGGGAATCTGACAGGAGCATGAGTTCTTCTTCCCTATTCTCTAGCTGCTGTGGCCAGTGGTGTATTGAATCATAGAGTTATTTGAATTAGAAGCAATGTTAAAGATCATCCAGTTCCACCCCCCCCTGCAATAGGCAGGAACACCTCCCACTAGATCAGGCTGCTCAAGACCCCATCCAACCTGATCTTGAACATTTCTCATGTGGGGCATCCCCAGCTTCCCTGGGCAAGCTGTTCCAGTGCCTAACCACCCTCATTGTGAAGAATTTTCTCTTTATGTCTAATCTAAGCCTTCCCCTCATAAATTTATAGCTATTCACCCTAGTCCTATCACTACAAGCCTTTGTAAAAAGTCACTCCCAAGCTTTCTTGTACGCCCCCTTCAGCTACTGGAAGGTCACTATAAGGTCTCCTCAGAGCCTTCTCTTCTCCAGGATGAACAATCCCAACTCTCTCAGCCTGTCCTCTTATGGGAGGTGCTCCAGCCCTCTGATCATCCTTGTAGACCTCTTCTGGACCCATTCCAACAGTTCCGTATCCTTCATATGCTGAGGATTTCAAAACTGGACACAATACTCCAGGTGGGGTCTCACAAGAGCAGAGCAGAGGGGCAGAATCACATCTCTTGACCTGCTGGCCATGCATCTTTTGATGCAGCCCAGGATATGGTTGGCCTTCTGGGCTGCAAGCACATAATACTGGCTCATGTCAAGCTTCTCATCAATCAGCAGCCCTAAGTCCTTATCTATGGGACTGCTCTCAATCACATCATCCCCTATTGTGTATTAAAACCACAGATTGCTCTGACCTCTATAGATGTAGGACCTTGCACTTGGCTTTGTTGAACCTCATGAGATTCACAGAGGCCCACTTCTCTAGCTTGTCCAGGTCCCTCTGGATGACATTCCATCCTTTTCGGGTGTGACATCTGCACCACTCAGCTTGGTGTCATTGTAAACTTGCTGGCAGTGCACCCGATCTCATCTATATCATTGATGAAGATATTAAACAGCATTGGTCCCAGTATGGCCCCCCAAGGGACACCACTTATCACAGACCTCCATCTGGACATAGAGCCGTTGACCACTACTCTTTGAATATGACCATCTAGCCTATTTCATATCCACCCATCAAATCCATATCTCTCCAATTTAGAGAGAAGCATGTTGTGGGGACTGAGTCAAAAGCTTTAAAGAAGACAAGATAGATCACATCCATTGCTTTTCCATGACAGCTGTTGTGGTTATCCCATTACAGAAAGACACTAAGTAGGTCAGACAGGACTTGCCCTTGATGAAGCCATGCTAGTTGCCACTAATCACTCCCCCCCGTCCTCCATGTGCTTTAGCATAGCTTCTAGGAGGATCTGTTCCATGCTATTCCCAGGCACAGAGATGAGGCTAACATTGTATTGCTTGGGAAAAAGACAAATCTTTAAGATAACTGTGCTTTATTCTTTGCCATCTTTTTGTACAACACCTTACTGTTGGAAATGAAGTGCTAGTTAATGCAACACTGTTCATGCTGGAAAAAAATAGTGCGAGACAATGTGTTTCAGTGGGTTGGCTGTGAACTGCAAGGTTCACTATAGGCAATAGGTGAGGGAATTTTTATTACATAGCTAAAGCAAAAAAGACAAAGCAAAGCAAAGCAAAACCAATTCACCCATTTCAGGGTGATGAAAAACCTTAGCATTTGTGAGATTAGCTAAACTAGAATCATAAGCCTAATAATCAGCTTATTAACAATAGCTTTAGAGGAAGGAACCTTACAGTGAACATGAAGAGGTTGTGAAAGGTCTTCACACTGGAAAAGGAACAATCTAAATGTCAAGAAAATGCTATTACTAAGGCCTCATTCATAATCGGTAATATTAGAAGAATGTGTAATATATTGGCAGATAGGTCTTGCTAATGCTCAAATCAAAGTATACCTACCATGGATTTTCCTTTAATCTTAGGGGAAGCATATCAGTTGAAACCCTGTAAGAGAAGAGTGAGCCGTTTCTGTTCTGGTAGTAAGTATGGTCATATTCTGTACACAAGTATTAGGTGAAGAAAGGTATTTTTAGAAGGAATTATCTAGGAAATATAGCCAATGAGTAAAGTCAGCATGAATTGAAGTGAATGGAGGAAAGTGAGGGAAAGATGTCATTTGAAGGAGAGAAAGGGAGGAGGTTTATCATACAATTTAATTCTGAAAATCCAGAATAAAATTATGGAAACTCAATTTGCCTTTGTGTTTTAAGTTTTGGCTGTGTAATAGATTGACATGCTCTAACCCAGAAATGAGGGGGGAAAAGAATCCACATTCCTTGAATGGTAATTTGTTAAGGTTTTAGTTCCCCAATGACAAACCAGTGCTCTTCACAGAATTATTCAAGTTGCTTTTACAACATCTTTTATCACATTTGTTTGCTTCAGTTACGCTTCTTCTCACTATGTCATTCAGCTTATATCTGCACTGCACCTGACCTGAGAACATGCCCTGGATCCATCTCGCTCCCACACAGGCAGGCAAGTTGGGGATTCCTCGCTCACACAGCTGTTCTCTGTGGCTCAGCCTACACCCAACAAGGCTGTTGCTATGAGGGATGGATGGTGACCTCCTTTACAAAGCTGGAAGCCTGATGTTGTATGTGTTCAGATGAGGGGTCCCTACAACAGGCATGTTGCGTTTGACTTCACAGACCCTGGTTAATGGTTTGCTGTGTCAAAAAAACCCTTAATGTTAAGTGGCTTGGAGTGCCCAGAATAAGTTATTGTGACAGCCCTCAATTCTTCAGGTGGAAAATGACAGTGTGTTTCTTCTCTGAATTTGTGGTACCAGCTAGGCATACTGTCTTTTTGGCCCCCTTCATGCCTGCCAATGCGGCAGGAGTTGTGTTTGGATTAATAACGAGCTCCTGACTAAACTCAAACATGAAAAGTGTATAGGGCATAGAAGGAGGGATAGGTGACCCAGAGTGAATACAGAAACAATTTCCAGGTGTGATGAGATAGAGTTGGGAAACCAAATCCCAGGAATTTGGACCTGGCAAGGGATGTGAAGGGTAACAAAAAGGGCAGCTATAGATATTTCAACAGAAAAAAAAAAAAGACCGGGGAAATGTGGACTTGCTGCTAAAATGGAGCAGGGGACCTGCTGATAGGAGACACAGAAAATACTGAGATGCTCAGTGCCTTCTTCACCTTGATCTTTACTGGTAAGATTTACCCTAGGGAATTGCAGAACACTGACACTTGAGTGGAAGTCTGGAGCAACATAGACTTACCCTTGGTGGAAGAGGACCTTGTGAGGAAACATTTAAACAAACTGGGCATACACAAGTCCCTGGGATCTGAAGGATGCAGCTGTGAGGTGCTGAGGGAGCTGTCACATGTCACTGCTAGGCCACTCTCCATTATTTGTGAAAGGCTGTAATGAGGAGGCTTCTCAGGAATGAAAGAAAGCAAATTTCACCTCTGTCTTCAAGAAGGGGGATCCAAGGAACTACAAGCCACTTAGACTCACTTCAGTTTCTGGGAAATGAATTCTAAACGAAGTAGAGGAAAGGAAGGTGACTAGGAATAGTCAGCATGGATTTATGAAGGGACCATCATGCCTGACTGACCTGGGAGCCTTTTACAATGAAATGATTAGCTTGGTGAAAAACGGGGATCAGTGATGTTGTTTATCTTGACTTCAGCAAGGCTTGTGACACTTGCTAGTATATATAAAAACCTGTTGGGGAAGTAAAGAAGACAGTGTCAGACTCTTCTCAGTGGTTCAGTGACAAGTCAAGAGGCAATGGAAACAAACTGAGTGGTTAAACTCTGTCAGAGGCTGCCCACAGAGGCTGTGGAGTCTCCATCCTTGCACATATTAAGAAAACAACTGGGCACAATCCTGAGCAACCTCTTGTAGTTCTGAGCAAAGGATTGGAGGTGCCTTTGAGTTCCTCTGATTCTGTGCTTCTGTAACTCTTCAACAACATACATTGGTATAAATGACTTTTGTTCCTGCCTTTGTAAGACTCATAAGCTCTTAGAAGAAAAGTCTGAAAAATAGCTGAATGAATTTTTTTCATATAAAATTGTATATGATTTTTACAGAAATACTTCTGTATAAATTAAATCTTCCATCTGATATTAAAGAATGCATCCGTGTTTTTAAGAGCTGGAAATAGGGCTAAGAATTCCTGTATTTAAGTTTCCATGCTGTCATTGAGATAAATTAAGTTTCTAATTAAACACATACTCACATACATACTCTTGGATGGGAGTGCTATGCTTGATCAATAGCCCTAAGCTACATGGTAGCAGGCAGAATTATAGCAAATGAAACTGGATGAATGGGTTTACTTAACGACCACAATATGATTTATTTCATTGATGGGAAAGGGGTGAGGAAGACATAAAATTGCTAAAAATACTACCTGAGCAAATTAAGATATGATTTTACAGGAGACACTTTCACAAGAGTGAAAGTCCCGTATGAGTTTAGATCAGAGCTCACATCACCCCTAAAGAGTACTTGATGAAAGCATGTCAGATAATATGCATTCAACTTATTTTGCCTTCAAAATTAAGGAGTCTTTTTAATTATTTTTTTTTATGTAGATGACTTAACCGTGGACAATTACTGACATAATCAGCACATTTACAGAATGTAATGATTTTAGCAGCTGGAGGAATTTTAGTACAAGACACAAAATTAATGCAGATAATTTCACATATATGCAAGCAGATGAAAAATATGTCTTTGAATGAAGTTGCACAAATTTTTTTTCATCCTTGACCACAACCGCTTATTATTTGGTATTTGCACTCAGAGTTACAGCATTCCTTGCAAGACCTGCCAATACAGCAGCATGGTGGTATCTACTGGTGGTCAATTTGGGACTAGCAGCTATGTGCTTGTTTCTGTGACTTGGGACATACCACTGACCCTTATGTCCAGTTACTTACCTTGTCAGAGAAGAGAATAATGCCAAGCTGAGACACAGCAAGAGAGAAAGATGAGATAGTTTTCTGAGTTTTGACTTTTCTGTAAAGAAAGTTGTGTAATATCTGTCCTGTGAGCCAAAATCAAAATAACTGGTAAAATTTAAATAAGTAGCAAGAGAAGAAATCTTCTCCAGCCCCTCAAAATACACATGCACATAATTGTAGTTCATACTCTAATTTTAGTTCTGATTGTTGGAAAAGTTGCTTCAGTTTCTCTTTCTTACTACTTATTTATCTGTGAAAAATGCAGAAACTGAACATAAATCAAGTTTTGACTTTTTCTATAATTGTGCTTTTCAAAGGAGATAATTAAATGTCTGCCTTTTTGGGAAAAGGTCAGAATGTTCGAGTAACAAATATTCGTATCTCTAGGGCATTTGCCCTTATTAGCCATGAATCACTGTTTCATAAGCTTGGAGTCTTGGCTAGAATCCATCCAGACTAAAATACTTTGAAAAATCTATGAATTAACTGAGATCTATTTTAATAATTGACTTTATTAAGAATTAACCTACATATACCCCTCTTTGTTACAGATGTTAACACTATTGCTATTGTCTAGATGTATATTACATGTAGGGTAGTACTTCTCCATTCCTTTAGGAGTGTGTTGCTATGCCGATCACTTGTTTTGTACACAATTTAAGGCTGTACACAGGCTAAGGGGATTAGTGAAGAAACTTTCAAAAGGCTGATGACTGACTTAATCTTCCTTTCCACACCAACTAACTCAAATCAAGGAAGTAGTCTATGTTTGACTGATGATGGATGGTTTAGTCACATGTTGACTGACATATACAAAAAGCTTTGTGGAGAAGCAAACAAGCCAACTGGAAGACAACATAAGGATTTTTTTTAAATTTTATTATGCTCCAAATTCATAATTAAGAGTTACTTTTTATCCCACCTCTAGTTTCTGAATGAAATATTATGAAGCTCTTGTCACTTAGGCTGGATCCACAAAACCTCTCCAGGCCTCTTGGTTTCTGCTGTGATGGAGCCTGAGCTGATACCAATCTGGGAGCTGTGTAACTGTGTTATTGCAGCACAGCTGGTGTGAACACACCCTCTAGGCAGCAGGTCTGGATCTTGGGATGATGATGCACCTGGGAGTCCACAGCATCATAGAATCATAAAATCATTTGGGTTGTAAGGAACTATAAAGGTCATCTCGTCCAACCACCCTGCAGTGAGCAGGGACATCATCAACTAGATCAGGTTGCTCAGAATCCCATCCAACCTGACCTTGAATATTTTCAGGGTTGGGGCACCTACCACCTCTCTGGGCAACCTGTTCNTATTCTAGGTGTGGTCTCAACAGAGATAATTAGAAGTGCAGAATCACCTGCCTTGACATGATGGCTATGCTTCTTTTGATGCATCCCAGGATATGATTGGCCTTCCGGGCTGCAAGTGCACATTGCTGGCTCATGTCAAGCTTCTCATTCACCAGGACCCCCAGATCCTGCTCCACAGGACTGTTCTCAGTCTCTTCATGTCCCAGTCTGTATCGATACTAAGGGTTGCCCTGAACAAGGTGCAGGATCTTGCCTTGCTGAACCTCATGATATTTTCACAAGCCCGATTCTCCAGCTTGGTGTCATCTGCAAACTTGCTGAGGAGCATCATCTCATCATCCATGTCAATGATGAAGATATGAAATAACACTGATCCCAGAATAGACCCCTGAGGGACACTGCTCTTTACTGATGTCCATCTGGACATTTAGCCATTGACCACTAACCTCTGGGTGCAACCATCCAATCAATTTCTTATCCACTGAACAGTCTATCTATCAAACCCATATCTCTCCAATTTAGAGAGAAGGATGTTGTGGGGGACTATGTCAAAGGTCTTAGAGAAGTCCAGATAAATTATATCCATGAGTCTTCCCCTGTCCACTAATGTAGTCACTCGCTCATGGAAGGTGACTTTGTTGGTGAGACAGGACTTACCCTTGGTGGAGCTGTGTTGGCTGTTGAGTTACCTTCCTGTCCTGACTCAGCCTGAAACATGGTGACAATGGCATGACATTGTATGTCTTTGTCAGCACGTTCATGCCTATCTTTATGCTCAGACTTATCATTAGCTTTCATAATATAAAGTTGAGATAGTCAAATACCCCTAACTCAACTGCATGGTTAATCTCAAAAGGTCATGAAGTCTTTTAAGTCTCTAGTAATAAGGATCATGAGATACAACTATCTGACTACAATGCTTAGTTTGATGTAAAGCCTGCCAAAACTGAGACGCTGAACAGTCCTGACTTTTCTTATCTATTGAGATTCATCCTAAGAAAATGTTTCTAGACTGTGTTTTTGCAAAGCAAGAATATAATATACTCCTATTCTTATCACCAGTTCCTTCGTGGATTATCCCTTAGCTTACTCTTCCACTAGTAAGGAGTTTAGAGATCTGAGTATTTCTGTTCTTCTGGGTAGTCTTCTGGATATTTTTAATTAATTCTTCCACTTCATACTCTAACCTCTCACCTTTACAATACTCTTCAGTCTTCATACTTCCTATTGAAACAGTTCCTTATGGTGTGGACCAGAGAGGAAGGCTTGTAAACATACTTCCTAGGCAAGTCTAGTTTTTACTTGAAATGCCAGTAAAAATTTAAGTGTTTTAAAGCATTTAAAATTTCAGTGGGCATTGTAGCCAAGAAAGTAACAGAGAGTTAGGTTTTTTTCTATATAAGTACCCTAACAGCTAAAATACATGGTCCTGTTTCTGTTTGTTATCCCTCTCTTTCTGGTCAACTGGATGTGGAATAGTATTATTATATTTAAGTGGAACAACCACAATAGAAGGATATGAGACCATCTCCTCTCACATAAGCCTGGAGTATACTGATTCCAACCTTCACCTGGAAGGTGAGACAAGTGGGCTCATAGCCCTGTAGAGAAAGGAACCGGAAACACGAGCATTAAACCTACATGTGTGAGAGCTGCTTTATGCAGGATTTCTTTACTGTATGTGACAGTAGCACACAGTTCAAACGAAGGACTAGAAATTTCGTTAATGAAGAACCAAAAGAGTGTAAGTATGCCTAGTCATACAAAGCACGTTAGCAATACATTAAATTACAATTCAAGCACAGGTATATTCTATGTCTTTTTTCTTCAGACTACATAAAGCGAATGTTTCTCAAAGTAATTTAATATATTTTCAAGTTCTGCCAAAGAGCTGACAAAATATGTTGAGACTCTGATAACAGCTGTGTGACTTTATCTGAACACTTTAAATGATCTTATGGTTTTACATTAGCTGTGTCATAGAGTTGCCTAAAATAATGTGGATCTACTTGGGGGAGCAGAGAAACAATGAGGTATATTTAGGGAAAAACATTTGTATGTGTAATTTCATAGAAATAAACATGGCATTAACTGGTTTAGAGCAGACCAACAGAAAAGCAAAAGTTGGTGGAAACAAATTGGTTTTCCAGAGCCTGATGCCCTGTATGGAAAAGTGGCTAGAACCGGTTGCTACAGAGAATGAGGCAGGAAAATCTACAATAAGAAGCTGTATAGGAAAAGATTTAGTCACCTCTTCTAATCATATGGATAATTTCACTATTTCAATTCAATTTCATTTTCACTAGCTGCCCCTTCTCTGTGTCCAAGGAGGAAAGGTGAAAAGAAGTACTTTTTGTATACTCAATATAATTTACTGTTTTGTTTGGTTTTATTACTTCTCCTATAATTTGTCTCTCCTCAAAGATTAATGTTTTCCAGTCATCTTTCACAAGAGGAAAATAGAAATGGATTTTTCAATGTAAAGAAGCTAATAAATCCAAAATCTTCCTCTGTGAAGACAACATTGAAAGTATACATGACTGATACCAAGTAAATGGAGTTTAAAAAAATAATGGGTTTGGCTACACTTCTCTGAGTGGAAAGCCTTTAGCCTACACATGCTTATATATACATATATATATACACACACACTTTTTATGGCAAATGTTTTTAATTACTATTTGGAATACATACTGAAGATCCCATCAAAACTTTATATTTGAATAGGGTACAGCAAAGTTTGATAAAATGATATAATTTTTCTTAGTGGAAGAAATTTTGTTATGCAGTTAAATAATGAAAGGCACGTTTTCTCTTTAAAAACATCCCTAGCATTGCATAGTTGTCTTTCAGTGGTGCTAATTTAATATTTAGGGTGCTCTGATGTCCAACTGTGTGATGCTTTCATTTGAAGGCGTAACAACTCACTTAACTTGGTGCCAACTAAATATCTTCCTCATGTTAACTCATGACTGGACTTTCTACTACACTGCTCAAAAAGAGTGGGAACAATGACATCTGCTACAGTTATTTTGGTGGATTTAGGGAAATGGAGAAAGAAAAGACAATTGCCTGCCAGTGTGAAAGACTTCTTTTTAAATATTCTCATGGGCTTCATATTCGTGTAGACTAAGGCAGACTCAGAAATAACTCAGAAATGTGTTGCATTAGAAGTTAATGATCTGTTAAAAGAAAAAAAACAATAAACATTAACAGTCATAAATACAACAATATTTTTCTACTGTTTGAATGTTACCTCCTTATTGAAAGAGAGCAACATTCTTGTAACATTTAGCTAGTAGAAAAATCTGTAACAGTAATATTTTTACACCTACATTTTTATATAAACTTTTCTTTAAAATATTTACATATATATTTTAGATTTGACCTTTATAATTTCCTTTGACTACCTAAACATATTCCCATCAACACTACCAGTGTTAAATTACCTTGTAAGGCAAAAGTCACAGTTTTCCTTTTTGACATTTCAAGTAACCCTCTGGCTGAACCCTGGACTGGTACCTTGAAGATATTATGGAATCTAGGATATTTTTCCAAACTCATGTCTGCTTTTTTGATTACCCTTCAGGACTCCTTTGTGCTAGAGTAACCAATGTTCTTTAATGACATTCTTCAATACCTCCAGGGAAATCAAATGGCTTTTTCATGTCTGAGCATCCAAAGTACCAGTTCCTTGTCCTACTGCACTTACTGTGGGACAGGGCTTTGGTAAGCAGCATTGTCTATGGTATCAGAAATGGTAATGTAAAAGCTATCAGATTTTTATTGCATTACAGACATTTGTATTATCTTTTAGAGGTGTATTTTTTTTTCAGGGTAGCATTCATCATTGTGTAGTGTGATAGCTTATGAATGCCAGCTCTCCTGTCATTACTGCACAGATTTTTTTCCTCTTTGTCTACTAATAAAATACTTGTGACAGCTGCAGGAACTGTTTACATAAGGAAATAATTGGAAAATACTCATGATTTTGTAGATACTAAGAGCAGTAAGTCCTCTTATTCATGGGATGCAATACTACCTTTCAGCTGTAAATGTTCACATTCCTGCCTTCTTACAATGGGCTAGGAACCCAATTAATTTTTTGTTCTGCACACTTCCATCATTCTGGCTAAAGTCACACAAAAGCTTAGGCCCTGAAATGTTCAGCAATATAGGCTCAGTGTTGAGTTGCTTTGTTAATATAGAGGTTTTGCAGTTCTGACTTTTGTTCCTAGGCTGCTTGTGCAGTCCTGAAACACGTGTGGCAAATTAAGTATCAATGGATGTGATTCACTTTGGATATCCTAACGAGTTTGCAAACAGGAAATGCAACAGAAAATATTATGTTCTGTTCTTGCTCTTTCCCTGAAATTTTGGACCTTCATTGCAGGGTCAGGTATCTGCTTTGTAATCCATCTGATAGAAATAGGTGTTTAGATTTGGCCTTTCCTGATAAAGCACAGAAGGGAGACATGGTTTTCCCTGTCAGTTTAGCAGTAAAACCATTCATTCTGAATGCAGGAAATATAGGAAGACATGCTTTATCATCATCCATTGTATGTCTAACCTGTTGGGCCATAAAACATTCCTTCAAGTATTTGTTACTCTGTTTTATTACAACTTGGGAATATCAGTTTTGGCTATTTCTTCATCATTATAACACACTTTTCTAATGATTTCTTATTGTGTCCTGTGAAGATTCAATTAATTCATACACACAAAACCAATTTTAACAATGGAATTGCCTCACATGTAATCTTCTGGATCAGTCCATACCAGAAAACAGGGCTTGGAATATCTGACAGCCAAGTTGTTTGAAGTTACCCAGCATGTTTAGGAGGAAGACTAGCTATTGAGTATGTGTTATCTGTATTTTTTGGTTTTACCCCTTGTCTTTCAAAAACAATGCACAGGGTCAGGGTTTTATGCTGGCCCAAATGGTGGATTACTGTACTATGCTTGTAGCAAACAAAGGCAGCTCTACTATCATTTAGTCATGTTGCTTCAGCGTCATCTGACAAGGATGAGATACCATATGTTGTTATGGATGCAGTCAAGGTAATAATGGTAAAGAATATTACACCCAAACTCCAAGTAGAGACAAACACTTGTGTGGGATGATAATATGCAGGTTACCAACAACAGGAGTAGAGATTGCTTGAATTCTCACCTTCTCTCGCAACCCCAACAGCAGAGGTGCTAGTCTCTGTAGGTCCACAGTTAGCATAGTTTAGTGTGCCTCATCTAGAATAAGTGTGGTAATGACATGATGATGCTTTTGTTCCACAGAGCTCTCCAACCTTAAGTAGGATCTCTACCAACGAGGAACAGAAGCCAATTTTTTTTTTTCAGTCCAGCTGGAAGAACAGGCCTTATGAGGAACAGCTGAGAGAGCTGGGGTTGTTTAGCCTGGAGAAGAGGAGGCTGAGGGGAGACCTCATTGCTCTCTACAACTACCTGAAAGGAGGTTGTGGAGAGGANTGTTAATTCCTACTTTTTCTACTCTCCTCCCTCTGTTTTCTAGACTGGGAGAGTGTAAAACCTACTCACATGGTAGGAAAGTATTTAAATAGCTGGATTGAGAAAACTTAATCCAAATGTCCTAGATAGATCATGGATAAATGCTCTGTGGCTATGCTGTTGAGAACAAGTGAGTAGAAAAAGAAACTAGATATTTATGACATTTTATCATGAAGGTAGAACTGGTTTACTGAATTGATCTCTGCAGGTAATATAGGCAGAGAAATTCCATATTTATGGATCCTGAAAGGCCTTCACTAATTGATGTTTTAAAATTTGCGTGATGAGCTAAGCCAGTTTTGGGGTATGCAGAATACCTTCAGAGGTACACTGTGTTGCAGCCCGTTTGAGAAAGAGTTTGAAAGGTGGTTCCAGCATTCACTACTACACATCACCAACCCTTATTATGTTGGAATGCATGCATTCTATGCTGTTTTGCTCTTAGTCACTTCTGGACTATTAAGAATTCAGCAATTAACATTGGGAATTTTAGGAATCCCAGATTTGAACTTGGTTAGGTTTTCTGGGGTTTTGCCTCCCAAGACACTATTGTGTATTTAAACATTAGTGAAGAATAGTAGTGAACAACAGTCCCACTGAATCAAAAGACATGACTGTGTATTTAGAGGAATGATTTCTTGCCTTTGTTATCATATTCTGCATATCAGGGAAGCCAAATCTTTAACTTGATTTGTCGCAGACCAAGGAACAGAATAATATTCAGAACCTGCTAATTCAAACCCATTCCCCTTTTGTATTCATTAGACATTTTAATTTATATTCCTAAACATTCCAGTTAAATGAAATAAATAATATCTTTTAAAGTAAATCAATATATGCAGTATGAGGATTTCCACTTGTCTACTCTAAGAGCAAGCAGATGGCTCATTGTAGTGTGTTATTTTGTTATTTACCGAATAGCTAGCTTGTACTACAGTATCTCTTCATCTCCAGAATTTCTCTTCCAAGATTATGTATAGGCTCTGTCTTAGTCGTAATATTTTAATTCATCACCACATATTTAGCAAACTCCTTCTTTTATCACTTGATGACAGAAGGCATTTTTTTCTCTGACATTTATTGCTTTTTAAACTGTATTTCTGGCCTGGTGCCAGATTTCTCCCAAAATATTGTAAATAAATGTGAGTAATACAGATTTGGATTTATGAAGCATAATGGCTGGATGCTCTAGCTGTGAAGAGATACTTTATCATATTGTCCACCATTATGTGGGGAAACATTAAGACTTTCTTCCCTGCTTTATTTTGCTACAGTCCTTGAAGGTTTTAAACCAGGTTGCTTTGAAACTTTTAACACAATTATAGTAACCAATCTGACATACGCACAATATGAATAAAATGCTCTTTTATACATAAGTGTTTTAGCACTGATACATTCTACACATATAAAATAAAGGCACCTTGAAATAAAAGTCTTATCTCCTCACCTCACTTATCTACTAATTACATATAAACTCACACAATACAAAAAGGTCCCTGTATGTATGTCATTAAGGTACATAAAAGAAAGGCTTGTTATCTTTTTGCATGCTTATCTATAAGACTCAGCAACGTTCCTATCTGTAAGAATATATGCACTTGATATATGTGTATATTCATATGTAATTTATATATAAAAATACACCTCCCTTCAGACTTTGAAGAATTAAAGTGCAGGCTGGGGATCTATTTCTGTATACATGCTTTCTGAAGTCAGACGTTCTTTAAATGGAAGACCTGCCTTTCTTCCCTCATGAGCGCTGCTTCGTGAGACCATGAAATCAATCCTGTCAGGCTTTTGGCTAAATTTGGATTCAAAATGAAATATTGCCTCTCCTCTAATATCCTCATTCTCTTTCAATCATTATTTCACAACCTGGATCATTTTTTTGTATGGTAGATTAAATGTGCTGGTAGCAAAGTTTGAAAACATGGTGGCTAAGCAAAACCATCACTCCTTTGCATCACATTCCTTATGTATTTTGCATACTGATACATTGTGCAGTTTACCTTGAAGAGCATGAATGAACTTTAGGCCTGAAAATAAAGCAAGTGCCTGGGAAAATGAAGGGATATTTCTAACCAGTAGGAAATAAATTTCCAGCCTAATATACCACCTGCTCATTTTTTGGGGCTAGTTAACCTCAGAGCTTGATGTGTTGCAATTTAAGATGAATAGTATCAACTTAGTCTGAGGTGTGTTCTAATGTGACCAGTTCAAGAGTCTGGATTCTCCTTACTCCTCTCCCAAGGAAGAATAAAAGACTGCTTGCATTCCCAGTTGTTGCAACAGGGTCTGGCATCACTTTTCTTTCAGTTAGAGTCGATGTGCCACATTTCAGAGGTGATGTGGAAAAGCAGGCTTCCCAGGTTTCCTATAGAGTTCCATTCTTATTTTGTTATGGTTGCCTGGTGGATGCAAATGTTGCGTAAGAATTCAAGGAAATGAATGACCCAGTTCAGAGAGATACCACCAGGGGACATTTCCCACATGACTGTTTTGTGGGGATGGGAAAAGAAGCAGATGTTTTCCATCAATGACTAATATTGAAGAACTTCTGTTGCTCCCTCCCTTACCAGAAGCTCTAGGTCACAATCGTGCACTCCCCTCTTCTGCTTCTATATATGCAAGAGCAGCATGTAATAATTCAAATTCTGTCTTGTTAACACAGCTTGCTTCAGCTGGACTGAGAGCAAGTTGTTTGTTTGATGAATCTGTGGACACATCAGCACTTTGCAGAGAGTCTAAAAGGAGCTGCTGCTTTCTTGACAGCTGTTGCAATTTCCTACTGTCTTCTGCATCTCCTGGAAATTGGTGACATCACACTGAAATAGCCATGCAGTAGATTTCTGTAAATATGGCACAATTATTTTTGTTAGAAGGAATCATAATTTTCCCCCAAAGTGTTCCTTTGAATAACATTTAAAATAAATCTTGCTCTTAATTCAGCAAGCTGATTTCAAAAACTGCTTTTTTGTTTCTAAGGAGTAATTATGACATTTCGCATACATAAGACAAGTCTAGAAGTTGCTCCAGTTAGGCCTTCATCACTGATGATCAATAATGCATGATATGCACCTGCCTTTGTGGTGAGTGAGAATAACAGATATTCTGATATAGCATTTTGTAGACTAATTGAATGAATATGAGGCACAATGGATAAAACTGGACTTAAAATATAGATTCGTGTACAAGAATTTCCCCAACAAAATATTAAATAACAAAATGAGGAAAATATAAAACTGAAGTAGTTAAATGGCATTAGTATAAGAGAAGGGCATTGGCTGCTAACCTGTTGAACCAAAAGAGGTTAGCAGAGGGACTAGTTTTTCATTTTTTTTAAATAATATAAACATGGTCAAGACATCTGTCCTGTGACAATGATCCCTGTGATATTCTGATTTGTCAATATGTGTAATATAATAACTATTATATATTTCATCTAGCGCACAGTTGCAGGTGTACCAAACTTGAAAACAAAATCATTTACTCCTCTGACTCTGGAACCTCACAAAGACCTGCTATTCCTAGAATTACAGAACAATAGAACTATAGAGCAGCCCAGATTGTAAGGGACTAAGAAATATATCCCTTCTTGTCCAACCTTTCTTCAGAGCCCGAATGAGATTATCTAGCACCTTATCCAATTGCATCTTGAAAACCTGCTGTAATAGGGACTCCACTGTATCCCTGGGGATGTTTTTCCAGTGACTGACTGTTCTCACTGTAAAAAAAAATTCCTATATCAAGGTGATATGCTATTTTTGGTTTTGTAACATTTTCCCCCTAAATTTAACCATTTCCTTTGGCAGAATAAAGCTTCTTTGTAAATTCTAATTTTAAACTTTATTCATGGCTGGCAAGTCTGTAACATTCTTTTTTTTTTCCAGACATAATTTCAATTTAAGCAATATTTTGCAGCAAACACTTGCAAGTGAACTACTCATGGAGGAATCTTCCCCCAAATTATGAAAGTCTGGGGATCTACATGATCAAATGCCAGGACTCAGGATAAATTCTTCCAAAGAACACTAACCAGCACCTTGCAAAAGGCAGGAAAGAGGAGGCAGCCTATACGTTAACTATTCCCAAACTGCTACAGCTGATCCATGCAAATTTTCTTTGGTAGAAAAAATACAACAAGTGACAAGCAGGAGTGGAATGTTGCTTTGTTACTCTGATTTGTCACTGACAAATGTAGATCAGCAGTATGTGTGACAGGAACCTCTAATTCTATGGAACACAAGAGAGAGCTCTGGATATGATATATAGACTTTTTTTTCTTACTTTGTGGGGCTGCTGGGATATGAACATGCCATTTTCGGGCAAGCTAATTGCCTGTTCAGCAACTAAAAGCAAGATACCTTTGTTCTGTGAGTTACAATTCCCTAAAGGACACTGCAGTAGCAAAGCAATAATTACAATGCAGCATGTCTTAAAAGAGCACCATTATAGTTTTCATGAAGAAAAGGGCAACTTAGGCATTGCTGCTAAAGCGGTGGTTAAAGCAAAAGCTTTAAAACATCTTGCATGTGATCATGTATGTTTCATGTATAGAAATCTATGTATATGCAGATTCCTTATGTTAAGCAGATCATAAGCTTTTTTTTTGTGCTGCTGGCAACTGCCCAGTAATCTAAATAATATTTTAAATTTCTTTTCTTTTTTTTTTCCCCAATATCTATTAAAGAGATATTGTCTCACCAGAATGGAATGACTTCTAAATGAGGTGGTTAGTATAAATTAAAGCAGGGTCCTTGGCTGAAGTGAAACACAATGAATGTTCAGAAAAGGATGGTGAAAAACAGAAGTGTGAGCAGATGGAGGAAGCTGGACAGTTAATACAAAAGAATATGGGTTTAATATATTTCTCATACTAAAAACAGAGTGAGTATGATTGCCGCATTCTGGAAATCATAAACACCTTAGAGAGTTAAGACTACCTTGTAAGTGGGAATAGGCAATTTCTTGGGGATTATTTATAAATCAAATTTTAATTAAAAGGTCAAGGAAAGATGACTATATGTTTTAATAAATAGTTCATTATGGAATCCAAACATCAATAAACTGTTATTAATCACATATTGATAACTAGAAGCATGATATAATTATTTGTTGACCTTTAGTTATTTTTTAAACATTGATAAATGGAACCTTTTTGTATACAGTATAAAATTGCAGAAGAAATCTGGAAAGAAACACTCTACACAGTAAGATTTTGAGAGAAATCAGGAGAGGAAGGTAACTTGCACATCAATTATGTTGTGTTGCATTATAGGTTCCATACTCTCTGCTAATAACTCTGTAATTTTCTCATGTCTGCATGGCACATATTTTGTGAGTTTTTCATTTAAAAAGCCAATAGCAACCAAATAATCTTTTGCCACATAACACATTATTAGAAGAATCATAAGGAGGTAGGATAAAGGAGCAAGCTTAATAAATGCTGCAAAGCGTGCTACTGCTCCTGAATGTTTGTCTTGGATTTTATATGATGTATGAGAAGCTGACATGTCTTGTGGGGGGATAGTTTACATTTTTATATGAAAGGTTACAGTACTCTGGACCTATAATTTATTTAGTTCTGCACTGGTGATGTAAATATTTATTAAGGGTTTGACTCATTACATTTTTTGCAAAACCCGCATTCAAATGTGTGAGATTCACAGTATAATGAAAACAGAAATAATACCCCTAAATCACATCTGTCTGCAAATAGAAAATCTGTCAGCTCTTTCATTCCTAACTCTTCACCTTGAGACAGGCAAAAAAAAAAAAAAAAAAAATCCAGTAAGAAAGCTGGCTCCTATTTGGAAACAAATTCACTGGGAAAATGTTCCTTAGTTAAGAAATGCTTTGCTGGGATGTCTAGGCAAATACAAAATTTAAAGAGTCAATATATTCTGTGTTTCTCTGTGACCTACCCCTGATTTGGAAAAAATCTATACTGACTTTCTTTGTTTTGTGTTTCTGTGCGGTTTTGCTTGTTTGGGGGCATTTGGTTTGTTTGCTTTTGTAAATCATCCCCTGAAGATTAGTTTTATGAAAAAAAAGCATATCAGAGCAGTAGTGCAATATATTCAGATTATTCATCCAGTATGAAGATATCATATGCAACTGTTTGGATATCTTACATCGACTAAGAATTTATTCCAAGAGATGTCCGCAAAAGAAGAACTCACCCCAACCAAGAGGGTATTTTAAAAATAGTCCCACTTGCTGCTGGAATTAAGTGCTAGATGTGAAAAAGGGTGTTGGTCTCTCAGTATTCCACAAATGATCAGAAGTCGCTGGAAGCAGCAAAAGGTCTCTTGATCCCATGAAAGTTACAGGATTTTTTCTCCTAATAACCTTTAAGTAACCTTGCTAAACTTATTAAAAGCACTTAAAGAGTCCATGGTTTGTGCACAGAGCCCTGCACAGATTTCTGGTGTGATGTTTCTGCAAGGTAAACTGGGAGCTAAACACTTCTGATGACTTTTGCTTATTTCCTTTTTGAATGGCTTTGTCTTGAATTCTTTCCTGCACAGTGGGATGATAGTAAAATATATAAATGAAAATTTAAACAGCTGATAACCTGGTGATGAGTGCAGTTATTTGAGAGAGATGAGTCTGAATTCCTTTATGCCACAGATGTATATCATGGTGCTCCATCTCCTACTGCATCCGACATTTAAACAAGTGTGTCTTCCACCTCATTTTGTGATGAGCTTGACCCTGTCATACTCTAAAAACACTTTTGTGAGTCTCTTTCTAAATAAAAAAAACATACTGTCATTGTGGAGTTCAAGTGGTCTCAAGGTTATGCAGTGTTAATCAGCTTTGTGGTTCTTAATTCTATTTTCAAATTCGGCCATAGTGGTCTTTCCATTCACTTTTGTGGTGCTTGATTGATTTTGTTATTAATGTTACAAGTCACGGGATCAGACAGTAGTATGTCAAACTGATGTACATCAACACAAGTCTACTGAAATGTATATTGATTTGTATCAGTACTTTCATCCTATAGAGATGTTTAAATTTGGGGGTTACAACGTCTCTCTTATTGTGTGTAACATAGATAAATATATAACACTCAAATATTTATAGAGATGTATTATATAAAAATATATATTTATTTACTTTTTTTGATGGATTACATCTACTGCACTGTTACCTTATGTCTCCAGATAAAAACTGTAAAGCCAGCTTTTCCCAAGTACAAGAAAATCTATCTTAAAACTTTAATTAAAGAATAATCTATCAATGACAAATTACCAGAGGGTGGATATGTCACTCACAGTGTTGGCACGTCATTTCAAAGAACACAACTGAATTCACAGGAGACTAACAGATCTGGGTATATGTTTGCACTCAGACAAGAGGAGCATAGCTGATAGGAAGCAATTTCTAGATAGTTTCTATAGTAAGAGATTAGTTGGAAATTTATTCACTCTGGAAGAAAAAAGCAGGCACTAGAGCAAGTTTGTGTCACTTGGGAAGTCTGTAAAACTTCTACTAAAACAAGTCATCACTTGACAAGTTTCAAATTACTAGTGTGTTTTTTAATTGTGTTTCAGTTCATGAAATCTCCACACTGGATGAAGTACAGAGCAGTCTTCTATTTGGCTTCGTAGAGACAGTTCTTATAACCCAACCCTATATCAACTTCTCTTAAAGTACTGAGAGCAGAGGCATCCGTGAGGATTTAAGAAGAGCTTTTTCCCCTCCGTTCTGTAATTCAAAAATTTAATTTGTACAGGTGGTAACGGATCAACTGTACATGCGTTTCTGTGCACAGAGACATTTACAAAACAGAGGATGTGTGTAGAGTTCCAGTGTAACTGATACACTACAAATTGGTTGCGTATCTTGTACCAGAAAATACACCAGCAGATATTGTTGGACAACCTGTTGCTTTTTTTTTCCCCCACTCAGCTGAGTAACAAAACTCTTCTAGAGATTACAATTTCTTAGTTTCCTGTGAATCTGGGATTTGTTATCCACAAGTTATTACTATATGGCCTCCATCAAGACAGATTTCAAATTGGAGATGGCTGCCATTGGAAGTAAAAGATATTTCCTCCTGTTTTTACTGAGGCATGTGACCTCATAGGAGTAATCTTACTGATAATTTCTACTTAATAAAAAATACCGGCATAGTAAAAGTCAGAGTGAGCAATCTTAGCAGGATGTCAGAAAGGCTCCTTAGGGATTTTTAATTGTTTTAGTCCACAAATTATTTATAATAGATAGAACAGAGTCATAGAACTATTTGAGTTGGAAAGGAACTCATAGACTATCTAGTTCAACCTCCCTGCCATCGGCACAGACACCTCCTACTAGACTAGCCTGCTCAAGGCCCCATCCAATGTGTCATGAACACTTCCAGGGATGGGGCACCCACGACTTCCCTGTGCAACATCTTCCAGTGTCTCGACACCTTCATCACGAAGAATTTCTTCCTAATGTCTAATCTAAACCTTTCTCCTTCCAATTTAAAGCTGTTCCTCCTAGTCCTGTCGTTAGTGCTGTCACTACATGCCCTTGGAGAAAGTCCTTCCTCAGCTTTCCTGAAGGCTCCCTTCAGGTACTGGAAAGCCACTATGAGGAGCAGTGTCTGCTCTCTATTCCTGCTCCACAGAGTATAGTTTTGTCTTTGTCTCATCCAGGAGAACCTCATAAATCAGATGGAGCAAAAATTACAGCAGAACCATATGGAAATTCCATTTAATCTGGAAGTAACATGTTGGCAGACAGAAATTCACATGTAAAGGTCACAGCTCCTATTCTATATATAGACTCAATTGGACTACATTTCTTTCAGGAAATTTCTTTGAAGTTGTAAACCCAAAGGAATATATTTTGTGTCTATCATGTCTTTTGACACGAGTGTGGATGTATATCTCTCCAACTATTCATGTTTTCTATAGGAAGAGGGTATTGGGGTAAAGATATGGAAGGTGAGAAATCTAATGAATTTAAATGTTTTAATCAACAACAGTGTTAAATACATTGTTGATTAGACTGTTGTTGACCAGAATGTCGCAGTCAAGGAGTTAGCTGTTAACACTAGCACTGGTTGTAAAACTTGTCCAACAGTTTGGTCTCAAGTCTACTGTAAACCTCAAGTCATGTCTTTTCTGTTAGGAAATGGATAATTCACAATTCATAAGGAAAATTTCTGGGATCAAAACCAGTACAAATGTGCAACACTGGAGGCTGGCAGGGTTTGACTGTATTATGATCATTACCTTCCTTTTTAGGGGTTTCATCGTACATTTTGGTTCTTTCTATACAGCTTTAATGAAATCATAAGTGGATTTATGGTTTTCTTCAAATAGAAATTACTCCTTTCAGCAGAGGAAAGGTGTATCATGGACATTCTTTTGGAAACATCAGTTCTTCAAACTTACATTCTTTTTGCAGTGGTGGTCTGAGTATGCTTCCTTGTGGTTTTGAACACCCTTTATAATCCTGAGATTTCAATAAGAAGGACATTCAATGTCTTGCAAAAAATACTCACTGCATTGCAGACACCTGAGAGGACACTGGTTCAGTTTTATAAATTTTGCTGTGACTAGAAATTAGTTGATTTATTTATAAATGTTTACATTCTTGTCTCATTGATTTGTCAGTATTTTTTTTCTTTATTATAGATTTCAATGGCTGGAAAGAAACATATAAGTGTATCCCAATGAGACTCAGCATTTGGGAAAAATGACTAAATCTGAGTAATTTTCAGTGGATTTTTATTCTTCCTGGCTGATCTTTTATTTACTAAGTCCTCCTAAATGATTAATTTCAGTATGAGAGTTACTTTTTAATTAAATTATGTTAATAATAGCCTGTTTCTGTACCACATGACACTGTAAAAGGTGTTCAATAACGACCTGATAGTAATTAATTAATTAATTATCTGGGAAAGAACTTCCCAATGATGGCATTTTTGCATCACATGATGAACATATATAATACATCATCATGCTAGCAGGCTGTGCAACTGTTAACAGTAAGATTTGCAATTCTCACTGGCTTTCTACTATTAGGAATTTTAATTTAACTGTAAGTAATACTGTCAACACATATATTAGAAACATCAAATTGGAATTTTATACCAAAATAAAAGCCTCAGACCAGTTATGAAATAGCATCTAGTGCAACCATGAAGGAGGAACTGAACAGGTCACACTACTGTTCCATGATTAGAACTATCTTAATAGTATATAGGAACAGAGAAACACTTCATATGTGTAAATCAAACCAAAACAGACAGGCGATATTTTTGACAGTCCTTTGCTGTGCACAAATGGCAGGTTACTATTTTCAGTTAATAGCATTCTCACAGGTGACAGTATCAGATTTGGTTAATCTTTCTCAATAAAATGGAATGCATAATCATAGAATCATAGAATCACCAGGTTGAAAGAGACCCATTGGACAATGGAGTCCAACCATTCCTATCAAACACTAAACCATGTCCCTCAGCACCTCGTCCGCCTGCACCTTAAACACCTCCAGGGAAGGTGAATCAATCGCATCCCTGGGCAGCCTGTTCCAATGCCAAATGACCCTTTGTGTGAAAAACTTCCTCCTAATGTCTAGCCTAAATCTTCCCTGGCGGAGCTTGAGGCCATTCCCTCTTGTCCTGGCCCCTTACTTCTTGGAATCAAGAGAGAGTTGTAGGCTTAGTGATTTCCATAGATTTTTTGTTCTGAGGCAAACAATTTTTAAGTTCACCCATTCATTCAGAGATGGTTGTAGTCATTGTAGGGAGTAAAAGGAAAAATGAAAAAAAGCCATGGAAATGCCATATTGATTTTAGTAGTACACACCATTCATCATGAACAGCTAGCACGTAGATGCACATCTTTCTACACTTAGTTATCTCTATTTATGGGATGATTTTGACTCAGAGGCTGACCAGCTTTCTATTTTGAAATGTTTGTCTTGAAGCTGGTATCTGAAGACAGAACACTGGTAAGACTTGCTTAAGCAATTGGCTCTGTGCAGCACAAATATGCATTTTAAATGAAACTAGAGAGTTTGTCCTTTCTTTGGGGGTAAAGCTGGATTTTTCTCTGTATGTATGAACAGTTTTCTTTTCCTGGGAATTGTTTCCAAAGAGAATTACTTTAAACAAGCTATAGACAAACATTAACTCTTGAGTCTAGCTGATTCCTTCGGGTGAGCAACTCCATGTTTACCTGGCAAAGTGAACACTTTTATAAGGTCTCATGTCTATCCACCTGAACGATCCTTGAACAGCACAGATCTCAGGGAACTGTGAGCTACTCTTTACTCAAATGCCCAGTTTCCTTTTGTTTATTTTCTGTAAGAAGGGGACAAGATCAGTATAAAATGCATAGCTAGATTGTTTGAGCACTTGAGCAGAAGATACTTTGTGTGCATCCTGGTTTTCTTCCTGTGTTAGTCTTCAACAATTCGTTTTCCAATATAAGATGGTCTACCATGAAGTTTGAGTATTAATGGCCTGATTTTAAAACATACTGAAGATTTAATTTTCCTTCCTTCTTCCATGAGGGCCTAAGAAGTTTTGAAAATTCAAATTGCAGATAGCCTAAGCTGAAAAGACAAAATTAATGCATGGGTTGGTTTTTTTCTGTTTTGGAGTTTAGATTTTCTTTTTTTCACACAGTAGACTTGCCCGAAGTTATAGAGGGAGATCATGTTAGAGACCATCAGTATTCAAACTCTGTCTTAAGAAAGTTGTTATAGTTTGAGATTCAAACATCTGGTCATAATNCAGACAAAATTAATGCATGGGTTGTTTTTTTCTGTTTTGGAGTATAGATTTTCTTTTTTTCACATAATAGACTTGCCTGAAGTTATAGAGGGAGATCATATTAGAGACCGCCAGTATTCAAACTTTGTCTTAAAAAAGTTGTTATAGTTTGAGATTCAAACATCTGGTCATAATTAACCACCACTCTTCACACGTGGTATTCTACTTTGACTCAACCGAAGGTCTGACAGTAATTTATACTGTAATCAGTGGGAAAAAGTCTGGTAAAATGTGTAAGTGTTCATGAATGGAATTCTCTAGCAGGTTAAGCCTTGGGGTAAGGTCAGTGAGGAGACAGATTTAAGAAAGGAAGTCACACCTTGGTGATTTTCCTGGCTTAAAATAAGAAGGCTCCACCTTAGTTTGTCAGATGAAAAACTGTGTTAAGATACTTTCTCCACAGAATGTCAGGCTGTACGTAAAGGTTTTGCAATGTAAATGTTAAGGTTCTCTGTGATGTTATTTGCTCTTATGTTTTAGGTCTGGCCTTATAGCATTTTCTGAAGGAAAAAAAAATCACATTACTTCATTCAGTTTCAAGCTGGCATTGTGAAACCACAGAATCATAAAATCATAGAATCACTAGGTTGGAAAAGACCTCAGAGATCAGTGACTCCAACTGTATCTGTCTACTACTAAATCATGTCCCCAAGCACCTCATCTATCCTTCTTATAAACACCTCCAGGGCTGACGACTCAACTACCTCCCTGGGCAGCCTGTTCCAGTGCTTGATAACCCCTTCTGAGGAAAAAAAATTCATAATGTCCAATCTAAACTTTCCCTGATGCAGCTTGACACCATTCCCTCTTGTATCACCTGTCACTTGGGGGAAGAGACCAACACCGACCTCTCTGCAATCTTGTACTTATAGAGAGCAATAAGGTAACCCCTCAACCTCCTCTTCTCCAGGCTAAACAACTCCTATTCCCTCAGTTGCTCCTTATAAGACTTGTTTTCCAGCCCCTTCACCAGTTTCGTCACTCCAGGACCTCAATGTCTTTCTTATAGTGAAGGACCCAAAACTGAACCCAGGATTCAAGGTGTGACCTCACCAGTGCTGTGTACAGGGAGAGAATAACCTCCCTGGACATGCTGGCCACACCATTTCTGATACAAGCCAAGATGCCATTGGCCTTCTTGGCCACCTGGGCACACTGCTGGCTCATCTTCAGTCGGCTGTTGACCGATACCACCGTGTCCTTCTCTGCCAGGCAGCTTTCAAGCCATTCTTCCCCAAGCCTGTAGTGCTGCACAGGCTATTTGTGCACTTGGCCTTGTTAAACTGTATAACACCAACCTCAGCCCTTTGATCCAGCCTGTTCAGATCCCTCTGTAAATCTTCTCTGCCCTCCAAGAGATCAACACTTCCTCCCAGTTTTGTGTCGTCTACAAACTTGCTAAGGGTGCATTTGATCCCCTCATCCAAGCTGTAGATAAAGACATTAAACAGGACTGGAGCCAACACTGAGCCCTGGGAAACATCACTT
The DNA here is from genome assembly GCA_013389865.1 of Piaya cayana. Taxonomy (NCBI): domain Eukaryota; kingdom Metazoa; phylum Chordata; class Aves; order Cuculiformes; family Coccyzidae; genus Piaya; species Piaya cayana. Next base: position 420,685 of record WAAB01005898.1, read on the forward strand.
GTGACTGGCCTCCAGCTGGATTTAACTCCATTCACCACCATTCACCATGTCCAGGCCAGAGGTAGCCAGTTTCTCAAGAAGGATATAGTGAGAAACTGTGTCAAAGTCTTTACTAAAGTCCAGGCTGTTCATTCACAGACTTTCCCTCATCCATCAAACAAATCACCCTGTCATAGAAGGCAGGTCAGTTTAGCAGAACCTGCTTTTAATAAACCCATACTGACTGGGCCTGATCATCCAGTTGTCATGTATATGCTGTGAGATGACACCCAAGATGACCTACTCCACGACCTTCTTCAACACTGAGGTCAGACTGACATCTCTGTAGTTTCCTGGATCCTCTCTCTGGCGCTTCTTATAAATGTCTGTGACATCTGCCCGCCTTCAGTCCAATGGAACTTCCCTAGTCAGCCAAGACTGCTGGTAAATGATGGAAAGAGATTTGGCAAGCACCTGCGCCAACTCCCTTTAATACCCTCAAGTGAATCCCATCCAGCCCCATGAACATATGAATATCTAATTTGCCTCGCAGGTCTAATATGTCAAACTAATAGTTGTCAGACAATCAAACATCATAAGAGTTTTCCTGTGTACCTTCCTAAATTTTACAGAAGAGTAAAATGTCATAGCTCCCATTAGGGACATTGGGAATGTACTGATTACTTTGTGGATTTTACTTTGATATGTTTCAGCAGCTGGGTATATTTCAAACATTCTACAGTATTTCAGATGTTTATGTATTTACTTCCTGGACTTATATTCACATACTTTATTTTAAGCTTTAGCTCCCTGTATCAATACTTTTATGGTTCTTCCTAATCTTCAAGGATCTTTCTGAATTTGTACAAAGTTCAAGAAAGTCTATGATACCACTGAAGTATCTCCCAGTAGAAGGATTAGACTGTGAAAGTGATTGAGTAATCTTGGGGGATCAATTAATGGTTTGGTTTTGGTTTTTTTTTTGATAGATAACAACAAAAGTGAAAGTGTTTCACAATTCTGGGAAGGGGATATACTGGAAACAATCTTGCAAAATTTGAGGTTTCTTCCTTCCTCACAGTTACCATGTGCTCCGGTTCACTGTCCAGCTACTCCAGAATGTTTTTAAACTACCATGAAGTTTGTTCCAATTCTCTGTTTTCCCTGTTAGCCTGAAAGTTGGATAAAATCTCATTGAGTTGCTGGACATACAAGCTGTCCTTCAGTCATGATAAACATAAAAGCAATTCTATTTTAAGTGTGCAACTATATGTGCACAGGCACAGCAGAAGCATAGCAATTGCAGACAGCTACAAACAGTTAGAGAATCTCTTACAGACCAAACCCAAGAAAAAAAGGATCTTTTTGGGCATTGTCCTGGTAAAAACCTGCCCCTGTCAAACAAAAAAACCCAAACCGAAAAAACAGAAAAAAACAAAAAAACCTCTAAAAAATATCCACAAACCCAAAGTCAGCTATTATGAGATTTCTGATGTATTCAAGAAAGACTGTTTTTTAGCACATTTTGTAAAATGAGGTTTGTTTCAAAGAAACAGGATCATTGTAATTAATGTTTCCTTCTAACAGAAGCAGAAACAAGTAGAATGTTGTTGAACATTAATGAAGAGTTCTTATTTCTGTGCTACTGGCAGCTTTTGTTTTTAATTTTGAGATTTTAACTCATTCAATGCCAAAAAGATAGTAGTTTTTTTCCAAAGAATCTAATGTCCTTGATGACAAAAATGACATTAGAGAGTCTAGCTCAAGAATTATCATCATTAATTTACTTTAAGCACAAGTATTGTCCTCAACATGGAAGGGATGAATGTGAGCTATTCAAAGTGAAAGGATATATATATATATAAAAAAATAAAAATATATGACGGAAATGTAGTTTATATAGGAATGAACAAGGGAGATCTCCAAACCAGCTTGGTGATACAATGAGGAAAAAAATGTATTTGTTTATAAATAGTTTCCATTTTGAAACAATTTTCTTCTGATACAGATTCAAACTCACTAAATGACTGTCAAAGCTCTTTATGTGGCTTAATTCCATATTTCAATTCCTCAGCTGAGCATAAATTTTCACAAGATTGATCTTCAGCATAAAGAACATGCAAAAGTACTTTTTTCAAGTAGCAGGGACGTACAGGTACATGGTACTCCATCAGAAACTATTAACTTTTAACACCCCTAACACTGATTAGCTTTAAGGTAATTGAGATCAGTGAACGACTCACTGGGAAAAGAACCGTTTTTTCTCTTTTGAAAGTCCGAAACGTCTATCTACAGTGAGAACTCTAGAAATTGAATGAGATTCCATCTCATTTCCTGCAGGCTGCTGAACATATTCTTTATAATTTTAAATTTAAGCCTCTCTGGAATTGTCTCATGAAAACAGAACATTTCATTGGTTGCATAAGGGAGTAACAAAGCTATTCACCCCTTTCTGGTCAATTATATCGATTGTGATTCTGACATTTTCAAATGTTTTTCTCCATTTACTCCAATTATACTAAGCATGATTGTTAAGATGATTGTCTCGGACTTTGAGAGACATGCAGTGAGCCAGCTCACTTGTAGTTGTGTCAAAATTAATTAATTTTTCTAAATCTAAAATGACGAGGGATGCATTCTGCTTTCTGTTTTGAATTAAAATCACTTCTTCACTGCTGTGTTATTCTTGGTTTATATTGATTTTAGGTTCAAAGAGTATTAACTTCAAATCTAAATTTTCCTTTAACCTGTGGAGAACATGAAGGGATCACAAGCTCTGCTCCGAAATTTCCCCAGGGGGCTCATCCAAAGCTCAACAAAACATTCTCACTGACTCAATTTCCCTTGCTGTCTTTGAAGGACTTCATCTTTTTCCTTCAGGTTCAGGTTTTGGGGGAATGTTTTTATTCAAATGCAAAATATCCCTAACTATGAGTAGTCTTCTTGCAACTGAAATTATTTGAATTTTTGCAAATGTCCAAAGGCAAAAACAACAATCAGCAAAAAGAAATACATGTCTTTAAAAGTTATTGTCATTAAAAAGAAATTCCAACTGTGGTGGTTTAGCCTTGGCTAACAGCCAAAATTCCACTCAGCTGCTCACTTACTGCCCTCTCTTATAACAGGGAGGTGAGGGAGACAAAATGGAATGAACAGGTATAAGAAAGCTCCCATGTTGAAATAAGGATAGGTAGATCACTTATCAATGTCCTTTGTGGACAAGAGACTCAAACTGAGGAAAATTAAATTAATTTATCGTCAAGTAATATAAATATTTATTTACTCATTCAGGTATTGGTAAACAAAAGCAAACATTAAAGCCACATTTCTCCTTTCCTTTCCCCATGGTCAGCTTCTCTTCTCCTCTCTAGATTCCTATATACAACCTGAGCAGTGCAGGAGATACCTGGGGGTCACGGTCAACACACAGCAGTTTCTCTGTGCTATTCCCTCCATCTCACATCTTGTCTCTGCTCCAGCATAGGTTCAACATGGTGACAGCTCCTTTGGAAACAGACATGTGCTATGGCATGGGGCCCATTATGGACTGCAATGGATGCCTACTCCAGTGCCATGGAGCACGTTCTCCCCCTCCTCTGACCTTGGTGTCGTCTCTCCTATTTCTCACTTGTTTTCCGACCTCCTCCTCTCTCTGTTAGAACACCTCCTGTCCTTCCTTACACAGACACTCCCCATGCTGCCATCAGCATGGTTGCAGGGCTCAGCAGTGCTCTGTGGTGGAGTTATTGGAGTCAACTGAAAGTGACTGGGTCTAGCATGAGGTAGCCCTAGGCACTTCTCACATGGGCTACCCCTTGACACTTGCATCCAACAAAAACTCAAACAAAATATTTAAATCAAAGCTTACTTCTGGGCCAGTGGTTCAAAATTTGGCCTCTATTTTTTTGGCACCTGCAATTAATTTCAGCCAATAAAATCAGTAGCTTGAGTGGTGTGGAGGAGCCATTGCCACCAGCCTTCTAATCTGAAACAGGAGAGTACATTTTTGGAAGCAAATTTAGTAATTTCCCCAATTTACCATGCCACAGTTTGTACTGTGGTGCAGCCTGAGAGTACACAAACTGGGTTCCTTCTGGTACCACCTCACCCTCAAGATAGGTACGAGGGCACCCCTAGCCCAAGCCAACCCCAGGCACAGCCTTGGAAGAAAGAAGGGAACGTCTGAGCACCAGTGTGCATGGGCAGGGCATGGGAAGGGCACAGGCACAGGCATGGTTATGGGGAAGCGAAGCTCATGGTTGTCAGCCCCAACTGTTTTGCTGTATACTGTGTGGCACATCTTACTAGCACACAGAGAGATGCACTCACTGAGAGACAAACATGCTGTTATTTGGTCCATGGTCTTTCGCATTCCTCAAAGTATTGTGACTAGAGTGATCTGATGCCTGCTTGCTGGACTACATGCAATGAGCTAGACAGTGTCAGTCTAAAACCTAGCAAAACAGAAGCCATGTGAGTAAAAAAAAAGGTAAAAAACTACAAGTTGGTTTGACACAGTAATTACCTCTATGATAGCTCTTTCTAGGTAACATAAATTGGTGATGACAATGTAGGGAAATTCACCTCTTTAGCACTGTTTTCTGAATAAAATTTCCCACAGCTGTCAATCAGAGCATTTTACCCTCACACTAAATTAGCACCACTTATTTTAATAGTGTCTTTTGTACAGTGCTGAAAGGTGAACTATCTTTTAATTCAACTTTGAGAATATTCTGTTGTGTTAAAAGTTCCTATTTTTGTGTAGTCTTTGTTATTTCTTAACTATAAGTCTTATATATATGAACTTTATTTTCTTAGCCTGGTCCTGATCTCTAGACCATAGCCTGAGAGGTACATTTTAGTCTTTTTATTTCACAACTAGAAGTGAATGATAATTTCTCTTTGATCATAATCATGTACATTTCCTTTTCATTGTACTGTTTTGCTGCAAGATGTGATATGCTCCATATAACACTTATTGTACTTGGAAATTTTATTAGAACAGCAAATGCCTTTAAAAATACTTTTGTGCCTCCCCTGTGCTGTCAATAAAATGCTGTAAAACTAAGTGATTCCAAGGACCTTGCCTAGGCTTTTTAATGTTACAGGTAGTTTTACAAAGAGGTTATAGCAACCTAAAGCTGGGTATTTCAAAGGTAAATCTCAGGCAAATGCCTTTTTTTTGTCAAAACAGAAGCTACAAAATTCTTGGATTAATATCAGGTAGTCTGGTCCCTTAAAGCAAGATGAACCATTGTTATGAGACTTGCACACAATACACTTAAACAAGTGCTTAATTCTTCTGTATTTGCCATATTTTTCCAGAGCCAACCAAATGCATAAAAGGCAGTGCTGATAATCTTGAAACTTTCTCAGTGTCTGAGATTTCAACATCCTCATGCACGGACGAAGAATGTTTTGACTCACTTGAGCTACTTGGTGAGCTTAGATCTCATTTCAGAGACAGAATCTAGCTGTGTCATTTTTGTTTCCTGATGAGTCAGTGCCAGGCTCACATGTGGAGCCTGCTCAGCACGCTACATGTAAAACACGCTTAGGGCTTGAAATGGTGGTGGTGCCACACACCTACCTGCTGGTGAAGGATAATGAAGGACACTTACAGCTCAAAAGTGGTCTACAAGTTTCTCCAGCTGGACCCTGCCTTCTCTGAGACAAGAAGAGTAATAGGTGCAGGCTCTCCTTGTGTTTACCCCAGAACTTGCAGGCTGGCTCCATGCTGGATACAGCTGGGAGGCATGAGCATCTATCTGATGGCACAATGACAAGCAAAACAGGTAGTCATTGGTGAAAAAGAGGGGTGCAGCAGGTTGCTACAACTGTGTAGGGAGCTGGGTCACCCACTTGGACAGATATTTAAAGTTGTGTAGACGGCCAAGAGGAAAAGCTCTTTGCACCACATGGGGAGGGAAGTATATGGGTTTCCACTCACAAGGGAATGATGAGGTATCCTAAGAAAGAAGGGAACAGACATTTGCAGCAAGGCGAGACAGGGGTTGCTCTAGAGTCAGCAGGAGGAAGGACTCCCATGTACTTATTCAGTACTGGCTGTAAATTATCTCAATTTCTTGGCCTGCCAGAGGTCTTCATTAGATCTCACTTTAACCACTTCAGCTTCAACTAAGCTTCACAAAACTGCATTGGAGAAAAACTTGTAAGATTAAAAAATTTGGTAGAGGCTCAGAGGTATCAAATAAACCTTAAACTACTTTACACTTGTGACTGAAGAAGGCTCCTCTCTCTGATCTCTAGGGTATTAAAAGCATATATATAGGGAAAATTGCATTTAAGGCTTTTTGTGAGCACTCAGATTTCATTCCATGCTCCTTTATCATCTACTTTATACATATCCTTTACTGAAACTTCTAATCAGACAGACAAATTGGATAATGTGAGACCTCTTCTTAAAAAAATGAAAGAAACAAGTAAGCCTTTGCTAGGGAGCAAACTTATTCAGTCAGCTTCTGTGTAGAAGTGGTTTTCAACATTAGCAACTGGATACCACCCATTAGCATGACTTAGTACAGCTGCAAACCGCTGCCAAACTTTTGTGTTACAATTATTATGTGACAGCATTGTATAAAATAAACCAGGGCTGCCACTGTAGGCTCTCATTTGTAATAATTCTGTTTTTAAAAGCTGTTGAAGAACACCAGGTAGTCTGTGGCATAAGGTATATCTGGGAAAGATCAATAAGTCCCATGAGAATAAAACAAAAATTGCGGAATGGGACCTCTTATAAAATTCAAAACCTGTTGCATTTCTGTGTTAGTTCTTGCTTTCCTAGAGAAAAATACCCAAACATTCTTTTCTCTGCAATAAAATAAACATTAATTCCCAATATTCGTATGTCACATATCAGGTTGCAGAATCTTACTGTAATATCTTTGCAACTATTCAGAAAAAATAGTTTAGAAAAATCAAGCGTAAGTCCACCTTCTTGGCTAGATTTTTTGTTTGTTGATTTAAATAAGATAAACTATCTATTAGTTAAATTCTCTAAACAGAGAGGGAAAACCAGAGATGGTAACTTTTAAATGATGAATTTTTTTCCTGTGTGAAAGAAGATAGTTCAGAAGGAACTCACCTGATTATGACTTTAAATAAAGATCTGCAAATCTTATCAGGACCATGGAAAGGTTCCTTAGGACTTCTTAATTGTATTAGTCCACAAGATCTTTATAATACATAGAATAGAATCCTAGAATGTCTTGGATTGGAAGGGACCTTTGAGATTATCTAACTCCAGCCCCCTGCCACAGGCAGGGACACATTCCACTAGATCAGGTGGCTCAAAACCTCATCCAGCCTGTACTTGAACATTTCAGGGACAGAGCATCCATGGTTTCTCTGGACAACCTGTTCCTGTTCCTGATGCAAGCTCAAGGTTTACAGGAATAAACCTCTGAAATTCTGATCCATGAAACTTTGATTAGAATATACAGCTACTGATCTTCTTTTTTTAGTGTCCTTTTTTATTACTTTCCAAATTTTGATTCACAAAGCACATTTCAGGTCATAGAAATTTCCAGTGGGTTTGTGCCCATCAAAATTATTGGGTTTATGTGGAATCTATACTACAGTTCAAGACAAATCAGAATTGTAATTGAATACTGAGAATTTGGACCTCCAGAACAATTGTGTCAAAATTTTGAAAAAACAGAACTCTATGTAGTCTGCATATATTCTGTTATTTGTGGAGAATTAACATCTAGCTGCAGAAAATATATCAGTGTAAATACATTTCAGCTAAAGGGGAAGATCTATACATTTTGTTATGCTTAAAACTATATTTCACTTATATTTTCATTTGGCAAACAACAGAGTAATTGGATCAGCTTGCAGACTGCTCGCTCCAAGGAAATGATCTGGGGAACATTCTTTACTCCAGCAATTACTTTCTCCATGTGTATGGGCACAATACACCTTTTAAAATACAAATGAGTGGTCTGTAATTTATATTTGATAGATCATACCACAGATGAGGCTACACTTTCTGATTTTTTGCATTTGCTGTCAGGCTCTTAGTTTATCTAAGTGGACTTCAAATTAGAAAATGCACCTGATTTCTCTTATTTCCTTGTCTAGCATTTCTTAAATGGTTCTTTTAATGTACACCTAGTACTTGGGAAACTTCCTAAACTCTAAAGATTTATAACTTGCTGTAGAATCAACCTTGAGAAACTTTATTTCAAACTACAAGTGTGGTGTAATGATCACATAGGCAAATACAAATAGTAGAAATCAATAGGGCAAATGGTGTTTTCTCATATAAGTCTGCCAACTCTGAGTACACCCTTTGAGATCAATATATTTATTCTGGATTTACTGCTTTTTCTATGGCTAGACTGATGCAGTGACCTAGGCATGGAATTTCTTAGAACGTATCTATTATATTACTTCCAAACAATGAAGTTTGGGCATCATTTCATAAAGATTCAGAGTAAATATGACAACAGGTAAATCAAACCTCTAAATATTTTAAAAGAAGGTTATCAGTAATACTCTACCTGAATAGATTGAGAGGGAAATGTTGGAATAACTGCAGAAAAAAAAATGGTATCTACATCTAATTATTAATATTGATTTGTATTAGAGATTTTGTTTCTAGTTAGGATAATTTAAGAGAAGAAAATGAAAATTTATCTATTAAACAAAGTAAATCTCAGACTTGATAGCTCACTTTCATAATTCATACTAAATTTTGTGTGTACAGGTTTTCACACAATACTATCAGAAAGCAAATTAAGAAAAATTGAATTCTAGATCAATACAAATTCTGTTTGAGGAGATAAGGTTTAACAGAGGAGAAAATGCAGTTAAAATATAGTTATAGAACAATGGTAAATCCAGGAGAAAAAAACCCCAGTCTCTGTTAAATGGGGAAGTGCTACATGATATAAATAAAGATTCAGAAGTTAAAAACGTATCAAAAAATAAACAGGATTTGGAGTTTGTCAATGCTTAAGTAGAAGAGCTCTAAGAAAAGCCTAGTTATTGCAGGAAGGTTTTTTGAATCAGTGACTCTCTGCTCTGAGTTAGTACTTGACTATTATTGCAATACTGGGTTGGGAGGATGCCATGGAGCCACGATTGGTCAGCATTCAGAGATGTTATTGAAAAATACCGTTGATTTGTGTGTTGGAGTTTTTTCCTTGGCAGCCAAGTGTGTTAATTCTGGTTCCCTGAATAATTTCAAATAGCTGGTTATATTGAAGGCTATACAGAGTAGATGATGTGACTCATTTTATATTCTACCTTGTTTCAAAATTGTTATTACAATGTCAGACAAAGTCGGGCAAACTGATTTTCTCGTTTTGTTAAGAAAGATTTTCTTTCCTTTTCAGCATAAGATAAAACAATAATTTTGTAATGTCCTTTTTTTAAATAAAATATTATTTGGAAATGTCAAGCTTTCTCATGATTTAGAAAAACAACTTGAGATTAGATACATAAGACAGCATTTGTCTGAGATCTGCTTTTTGCCAGGTCTGTAAAAACCTACTCAAACTTTTTACACCTTTGGGTAATGACTGTTTGCACATGTTTGGTGGTGATGTATTTAATTTTTTAACAGTCAAATATTCCTAAAGGATACCATCTGCATCACCAACGCTACAGTCAGGGCCCAGAATGACTTTCCCTACTATTGTCTTCTAAGCTCATGCAGGCCATGCCTGGCCTAGAAGCTGCACCAAAAACTGAATCTGTCACTCTAGCTCTCTCAGTAACATCCTAGCATGAGCTCAAGGAGGATGTAGTAAGGAACCTCCCAGAATCAAATACAGAGGAGATGAAGTCTAACTGTTGTATGACAGGAAAAATCCCAGGCTAAAAGAGGGTGAGATGAGACAGAGATTGGAATGGCAGCTTTCAGTGGAAAAGACTGTGATTCTTTGTGTGTGTTGGGAGAAGAGTGTGAGTCTATGAGGTTAGTGATGTTGGTACAAGAAGTCTTTCTGAGTGATGTGATGTCATGTGGAAAAGACCTCAAAGGAAAAGTCTAGAACTGTAGGCTACAAAATGAGTGTGGAAAGGGACATCATGAAAGAAGCTGAATGAAAAAGAGACGGAAACTCCATTTGACTTATGAAACAAGCTTATCGTGTAACACTGAGGTCCTGTGCCATCCGCACACTCAATCAGTTCCTACAGTTTTAATGAAGTCTACACTGAAGGGGAAAGCCTTAAGCACCAAATTTAACTTTGGTCTCTTTGTTTCAGAGCCTGGTACTCTAATGCCACTGGGATATCTGTTCCATCATTTAAAAAGTTCTGTCTTTATTCCTCCAGGATCTCCCCACAGAGGTTAGCCTACCTCTTTCCTGGCCTTGAATGATTCATCCTTCCCAGGAATTTTTATCCTTTTTGTCCATAAATCTCTCAGCAGACCTAGCTCTAAGACAGATGATCCTTTCTTCTCCCAAGCTTTACGCTCCTCCTCTTTATCTGTGAAGAGATCACTAACACTGTAACACTTAATTATCCACCTGTCTCCTGACAGCCCTATATCCAAGCACACTTATTTTGCTGTTGACCACAGAACTCAAGTGCACAAAAAATCCATGAGTATCAAAAAGCAATCACTAGCAAATACACAAATTATTCTTAAGGGCAACAAACAGAAAATGTTCCTTAAAGTCAGAAGGAGACACTATAGTTACTTAATTACACAGTTGACTTAAAGCAGCTTCTAGAATCTCAGCATATAACTTCTACAGACCTTAAGTTCTAATTCAGGCAGCAAACTCCCTTTAGCAAGATAGCTATATGAACAAACCAGTGGCAACTGTCTTGTTTCTTTTATTTCTCTTTTTTTCTTCTTGTTTTTTGCTTTTTCTCTCTATTTTTTCTTTTTTTTTTTTTTCCCCTATTGCTAAGGGAAAATAATTGGAGAAAGAGGTAGAAATTCTAGACAGACTATGACTGGCTAGGCAAGGAGTACAAAGAATAAAAGCTAGAAGTGGGAATCCCATTCCTCAGTTTTGAACATGACTGTAAGCAAGCCTACTGATTTTTCTGTGCCTCTTCCTCCAGCAGTATTGTTCTGTCTTTCTTCATTTAGCTGTGTGGAAAGCAGAGACATATTAGGGGGTTGTGTTTGGAGACATTTGTAAGATGATGCCTTGCAAATGACTGAAACAAAGCCCACTCCCAGCCTGTGGTGCCAACTTACTCGTATCGTCTGGGATTTGAGAAAACTTTTAGCAGGAAACTTCAAGAACATTTCTATCAGCTTCATGGAAGCAAATATAAAATAACTACTGATAAGATTAGAGAAGAGATCAGGACTGATGGCATGGAAAAATAAAAGGATTGCAGGAGCTACTGTGTTTGGCGGATGGGTACCCTTTAACCAAAATGTATTTCATTCTGCTTCACCAAATGCTAGATGACAGACTAAGAAATAAGGAATATCAGTTAGGCCTTCAAAATGAAGTAGTTTACCTTGGAAAACAGTGACTCTGAAAGGAATTTAGGGGTCACAGTAGATATATGACTCCCCAAACCCTTAATGTGGTACTGTGGGAAAAGAGTTAATCTCATCATGGGTATATAAACACAGAAATAGAGGGAGGTGAGCTTACCTCTGTGTGATTGTTATTCCAATACTTTCTGCTGTTCTGGTCTCCATATATTTAAAGGATGTTGGCAAGGGTGCTAAAAAAAGTAATAAAAATGATTTAATGCCTGGAGACTTAATGACTTACAGTGAGAAATTTAAAGCACTCATTTTGTTAAGCTTATAAAAAAGAAGATTGAAAGGTGATTTGATAATGGTTTATAACCACATGCATATGGGAAAAAAAACGCCAGGGAACAAAGGATTCTTTAACCTGCTGGGGGAAAAATGTAGAGAAAGAATTGATGACTAAAAGCTGAAACTGAAAACGCAGTACATATTTTAGCTGGAAAGGTAAAAACTGATGAAAATTAGTAGGGGACACTCCATCTTTTGCTGACATTAGGTCAAGACTGGAGTCCCTTTCAGAGTGTTGGCTGTAACTATAGAAAATATTTTTAATTATGTTAATATAAGGGGAACATTAGAAAAAAGATGGCCTCCATCGCCTTCTTGTATTTATTTAATTTTACAGGAGCATTACATGGGCAACAGACTTCTGTATTACTTGGTAGCTTGCTTGAGCCTAAGAATCATAGGTCATCGGTGAATGGAACAATACAGTGGACATAATATTAACATCCAAATCAACTAACTGGAGACATGAACAGGAAAAAGTGAATAACACAGTGAATTGTACAGATAGGCTGAGAACTGTTAGGCAAAGAAAATGGACACAGACTGGATAGTCGAAAAAATTTTGCTATTACATTTGGAGGACTTGCCAGAAGATATACAGAAAACATCATCTCCTTTCCTGACATTTATTTTGAAGGAAATTAGCTTCAGCTGTCTAAAGCGTAAGACCCTTTCTGATATTTAGACCATATTCAGGATGAGCATTCCCCTCTGGAGTTCACAAAATGAAAGAACATTGAGCTAAAATGTCAGGTAAAAAAAATCTCAATAGAAAAGTCCTTAATCTTTGAAAATAATTCTAGAAGTTTTAGTCTGAGTTTGAGTATTATTTGTTTATTTGCTCATTTTCACCTTTCCCCTTTTTAGTTTCTTCCTCCTCTACTATTCTTGGTATTTCTCAATGTCCCACACATGGAAACCAGTCTGGCATATCTCTCTTACACGGGTCTGGTTTTGTTACAACTCCAGTCCTTCAGGCTGTCTGCACTGATTGACTGCACTTCAGCTTACTGTTGAGATGCAAGAAACTCTAGTCCTTGTTATTCTTCTTTAAAAGTGAACAAATAATTCATGATGAATTGATGATTTGGTTAATTTCACTCACTCCTTCCTGTTTGCGAGTTATTTATGATCCTCATAAGTACACTTGCTGAATAATTCCTCTTAAAAATTCAAGTCTTCATCTCATTTCAGACCACTTCACTGCAAATGAACGAGTGATATTTGTGCTGAGTTATCTTGTTTAAAGTAAAGATTTCTGGTATACTTTTCCATCAGATGACTGATTCTTGGGATTCACTTTTCTTAACAGCTTATGATAGTCTATGAAAGAAAAGCAAGACTCCGTCTTCTGTCACGCTCACTGTGTGATCTCTGACAGTTATCACCATCTTTCTCTGCCCTAAGTGTAAATTGAACGCAACACTTTCTACTCATCCTTCAAGTACATATTTCTGTCATAAAGTAGTGTTTTGTTTATAAGCAGTACGTTAACTGAAGATTTTTTTCTGGTCTGGGAAATAATACCAGCTCTTTTTTTTTCTTAATTTTTTTTACTTTCTGAGTTCCTCCATATCACTGATGATTCCTTGCATCTTCAGGTCCTTTCTCGTCTGGTACTAGAGGAGGTGCTGCCTCCTTACCCATTCCTTCACTGTAGTCATGACTATTTTCCAGTGCAAGGAAACTTCTAGAGCAACAACCAGGGGCAGACTCTCTAGATAAATTACATTAAATCCTGCCTGTAACATACTCCTCCAACAAGGAAAAAAAGATGGCTCAATGGTTTCTGAAGTTTGGGCCAGATTTTATTATGTGACAGGCTCTGTGTAGTGCATTTATAATAGCCACAGCATCACTAATCACGTAGTACTGATAGGCCAAAGAAGTGTAAGCCTAAGGAGTTTTAATAGCCTCTTTCGTGAACCTGGTAAATAGACAATCATCTTATTTCTTTGCTGTTCTTCAGCCTACAAGGAAAATGCAGGCCTGGAATAAAGGCACAGCAAGAGGATTTATTCTCACAGATTTGTCCTTCAGATTCACTAGAGTAATTGCATGGTCTATTCTTGCCACAATTTAAGCTTTGTTAAGTACAAGCTGCATTTGATGGTTTCTCTTCTACAGTTCTTGTTTTCATTCTTATACATCACCTACTAACAGTGCCAGCAGGAGTAATACATATGATTCGTATAGAGTTGAGAAACAACAAAAAAATAATTGCTTATTCATTGGTGTTAAACACTCAGGTAATAAGCAAAAGGAACAGGAAATTCTCATTATAGAGAGGTAATCTGGTCTAACTTGCCATCCTGAAAGCCAGCAAGAAGGACTGTATGGTCAGAATGTGGGGGAAAAAAATTACTGGTCACAATGTGTTTAGGAAGGACAAGGCAGGGAGAATGGTGCTTCTAATGAATGTGGTTATCTCTCATTCTGAACTGGAGAGTCATGAACATATGCAAATCAGTGAACAACCTAGCAAGGTGAGTGGTGGTTGTTTGTTACAGATCAAAATAAGCTAACAAAGAGGATGAGATACACATTCAGCAGCTATCTGAATAGAAACAAATGATGTTACAAATGAAACTGCAGTGGGATGAGCATGAATTGCTATTTCAGATATTTTAAAATCGTTTCCTTACATAAAACTACTGCATTAAGATTAATTAACCTTGTGGTCATCGTGACAATGGAGAAATCTGAATTGATCCTTAGACTGAAATTACAGTAGTTGCCCAAACGTTGCCTAGTCATAGCCTGATAAAATTCAATAAGAATGAAGAGAGACCTTATTTTTAGAGTTTTACACTTAAAATTGACAACTGAATTATCCAAATTTAAGAACATTCTATATAAGTGTTGGAAGGAAAAAGAAAGAAAAGATGAAAACCTCATCAAATGAATGTAGGAAATGCATATGTTTGCAAATAATACGAAAGCCAGCTATGTCTCAAAGCCCATTGTGATTAAATTAGATGCTTTGAAAACTCACAGCAGTTAAATAAGGAAATGGGAGAACAGTACGGCGGCAAACTTGCTGTCTGACACAACTGAGTATACAATTCCTAACATTAGCATGTAGCTCTCTCTGCAATAGTGACCATTGGAAATATATATGACCATGTATTCACCTTTGAAAATGTGATCCAGGTATGAAGATTTAGGATCATAGAATCATAGAATAGTTAGGTTTGGAAGGCATCTTAACAATCATCTAGTTCCACCCCACCTGCCCTGGCCAGGGATGCCTCCCACTAGATCAAGTTATCCAAGGCCCCATCCAATCTGGCCTTAAAAACCTCCAGGGATAGGGCATCCACATCCTCCCTTAGTAATCTACTGCAGTGTCACACTATTCTTACGGTGAAGAAATTCTTCCTAATGTCTAATCTAAATCTACCCCTCTCCAGTTTATACCTGTNGTCTCAGTCTTTCTACATATTATTATATTAATATATAATGTGTTATTATAATTGCTATCCTGTGTGCAGGTTCTGTGCATTAGTAAATATTTTGGAACATGATAGATACTGCTGAACTGTTTACAGTGAACAGGAAACCTGCTAAAACAAATAAGCCTTCTGTAAATGTACAATTTAAACACATTCAGTATTGAGATGCATGAGATTTTGGCTGCTAAAATACCCTAGGTCTAGTATAAATGCTCTAAATTTTCTTCTGGATGATTCTCTCATTTACATCTGTAGCAAGATGAACACGAGCCAGCAGTGAATATGAGCCAGATGAACATGGCTGAACATGAGGCAGCAGTGTGCCCAGGTGGCCAAGAAGGCCAATGGCATCCTGGCTTGTATCAGAAACGGTGTGACCAANGACTTTTTCTCCCTAAACAGTGGAAAGTTGAGATAAAACCCATTTCAAAACATTATTACAGTTATAGGATGGAACATTTGAAAGTTAGAAAATAATAATATTAAAACTTGTGGTGAACATGTCAGTTATTTTAGCATAAATTATATGACGGTCTTATTTTCACAGTTTTCTTTTTTTCCCCCCATGAGTTCTGTTTGTTACAGTGTTCACATAATGAGCAGCTATTCAAGATCTCTTTTATCATTAAGACCAATGCATGTCACTAGGATTTATGTGCTGTGTTTTGTCCTATCCTTCTCTGAAATCAGAAATACTGCTTTCCCTCTGTATTTTTCTGATTTGATCATTGCTACAGCATCTGAGTACTTCATAAATAATACTATAACACCTCTTTAAAAATCAGCAGTCAGAGATTAAGAATAAAAGTGTTCCTTGATTTTATAATCCTCAAATTATGCCTAATTCTTTGGAGAGTGTTGTAGTTCCTACCAAATCTGTGGCTTCACGTGTAGATATACTGGAGTCTTCTCAATACCATCACTTCTGATTACTTACTTCTGCTTTGTCACCTCCCAGAGTTAATTTCTCCATGTCAGGTTTGGGTGAGCTTAATGGTGCTGAGAAATAGTTCACTCTTACATTGCTATAAGTGAAGTTATATGCAAATGAATGGGAATCAGATTGCAGTGAAACTCTTCAGACAAAATTTATTAGTCTCTGGCACATCAATCAATGGCTATACATAAAAGATACGTATCAGACTAATCTTGCATCTTTCATAAAGCATAAAATTTACAGTACCTATAATATCCTTATGCATAAACTTAAATGTGAATTGCCAGTGTTTGCAATTATCTAGAAAATGGACTGCTTTTATAATTATTAAAGCAAATGTATAAAACCTGGATGACAGAAAACACAATTTTACTGCTATTAAGAGACAATTTAATGTATGAAATTACATTAGCATGCTCAAAAGATGGCTTTCAATCATTCACATGAATATTACAAACCTGTTCTGTGGAACTCCAAAAAAGAATGGATGATTTTTTTTCAGAGGTAAACCTCTATAAGTAGACTGCTTGCACAGTGCAAGTAATGCAGAACAGCTATCAGGTGTCTTGAGAAACCATCAACTATACAAACTTCCTTCGAATACCAAGTAGTGAAAATAGTGATATAAATCTTATATAAAATTTTTGTTTGGGATTAAAACCAATTTTCAGATCTCTTTACTAAAAGTTAATTAGGTGTTTCCCATTTCAGAGGGTAGAATGCAGGGAGGAAAGCAAGGTGAATGAGTTCATGGAGCCCCTCACATACTCTGTGACAGACTTAGAGAGAGGACTTAGACTCCCACTACCTCTGCCTGGGAGAGCTCAAAAAAGTGACCAAGCTGTAATCCTAACATTCAAACCACAGGATACCTGGAGAAAATACATTGAATATAGACCTGTCTGAAAACATCTGGGTTTATACACCTGAAATTTCCCGTGTCAGCCTGGTAGTTTTTCTGATTCTTCTCCCACGGCAGCAGCCATCTACCCTAGATTTTCTCAAGACAACTTCATCTTTTCTATGTATGTGTATGGACGTTTCCTTCCTCTTTAAAGAGAAGTTTAGACAACTTCCCTGATGTATTCTCTTTTTCCATTTGCCTTCCTGCTGTATACCTCCATGACAACCTAGACTATTCCAGTCAGTACAGTAGTTACAGTTTTTAACATAACTCCTAATCGACATCTGCTCTTTGGAGATGTACTTTCAAGTCCAGAAATAATAATACTAGGAAGATTTAGTTCCAATAGCATAGACTTGATCCTGCATTTTGAGGATTACCTGGCTATATTATATTTTTACTAGAATTTTCTTTTATTTCTGTAGAAATAACTCATCTTCTTGTTATAAGAGAATCTGCAACAAATTAATGGGATGATATCTAAAAGGGAAAGGTGGTAAACCAGTGTCATTCATGCAAATAGTTTGCTTTTTTCATTATGGATTATTTTATTCCTGCCAAAAAGTTAGTAGAGCTGTAGCTATATTTCTGTCTATCTGATAAAAATGAAATCTAGTTTAATTTATGAGAGGACAGGTAAGTGCAAGACCTTGATATAGAAGATACATGAATAAATAAGGTCAAAAAACATAATAGGCTTTTGTGTTTAGAGCTTAAATGATAACCCATAATCAGCAGAAGTAGGGGAGAAAATGAGGGTCAAATGCTGGTTGAAAGATTGAAGCAGCAAGTATAGATGTTACTCATGATGACAAAGTAAATATTTCAGTCACTCATACCTTCACTTTTAGGTTTTTTGGACACTCATTTATGATACGCAATAAAACATTACCAATGTGAACTGGAACTTCTTATCATATAAGAAAAGTGAGGGAATTACATGCAGATAGGACTTGTGAACACACAAACTGGGAGGGAAATCTCATTTGTCTGGACAGGTGTGTATGTATATATGTATTTAATCTTGGATTGGAAAACAACACTCAAGCTCTATTTTCATCATTGTATGAACATTGGTGAATTTCAACATTAATTTTCTATTCAAATTTTCATCTATATCTCCACCCATGAAAAAATGAAAATTATTGCCAAATAATTAAAACCGACCTCTGTCTTCCAGTGTTAAGGGCTTCCATTGTTCCTAACTCTTTGATGTTTCATTACTAAGTCTTTAATTGAAAGAAATTTTTATTATGATGGGACTCTAGGGACTATCTTCCTCTGAAATTTTTAGTGGTGCAACATGGTATAGTTTAGAATTCAATTATGTGTATGAAAAAAGAGATGCATTTCTTAAAAAAGAAAATAGAATTGAGTACTTGTTAAAATTCTTTATAATTTGTTTTCTTGAATCATATATTAAATAAAGTGATTTAAATCTGTAGGAAACCTTTTTCAATCAGGAGCTAGCATCCATCGTAAGATGAATGTTTCTGATTCATGGCACAAGGCAAGTTCTCAGGAGAAAGGCAAAGCCTCAACTTGAAGTTTAATTGAAACAGGCTATGAAAAGAGCAAGATGGAGCAATTTAATGCAAAACCTATCTTCTTTCAGAAAAAAATACGGAAAGGTAAATGAATCCTGAAGTACTGGCTAAGTTTTAGACAGTTACATGCAAGAATGAAGTGGTGCAGGAAAGAGAGAGATACTAAGACGTTGTCTCTTGAATGAAGAACTTATTTGTAAAAACCCATTAACTGTTGATCAAAGCAGGATGCTGGGCAAGAGAGTAATATGAGCAAAAATTTTACTAGTAGACCCATCTGGCCTCATTTCATAGGGACTGATAATATTGGATTGTTAGTTACAAAATTTTTAATAATTTAAAACAATTACCTCTTCAGTGACGAGTAGAGAATAGGGTAATAGGGCTAAATAACCATCTGTATGTCATCCACCTGTATGGGTTATAATCCCACACAGAATGTGCTCAACAAACTACTTGTTAAAATAAGTCTGTTCATTTATGATTAACTGGCATAAGAAAATAGAATGTTTCAGAATTGCTGTAATGTCAAAAGTTACTACCTTTATCAGTATATTGCCTTACACACTCTGGTTAAGATCTAGAACAAACATTAATTCTAAACACATAAATTGTATGTGACGACTTCCAACAATAGAAAGCAAGCTGCGTTACCTTACAAATGGCAATTTAGTCTCATCAAAATAATAGTGTTCAAACTATTCATTATACTTCCCTTTGTAGGAAAAACTTCTGTTTTCTCTTTCTGAAATAAAGTATGTTTTTTTTAATAAAGATAACTATCATACAGCTGATTTCCTTAAGCTCCAAACTGGAGAACAATCTAACATTCAAGTAAAACAATGAAAGGAAGTCTATGGCCCCCCTTATTCTTGTAAGACTGCACCTGTACAATGGGTAGGTCAAGTGGGAAAGCAAACTGGTATAGATATTATGGGCTAGGACGTGGATGACAGGTATGTTTACAGTATTTCCAGTGTGATTTGCGGTAGCTGTAATCCAGAACCTGTAAAAATTGTTGAGGGATACTAAAGGAAATCATACAGCTAGTTCCTTCCAGAGAATCTCAGAAAACATAACTCTAAGAACAGATCTAGTTCCTATTTTTAAGATATCTTTTATTGCTATGCATTTTGTCACATCTCTGAACAATTATATTAACATTTTTCCCCCTGACCCATGCTTTGCAGTGTATCATTAACCTTTCTTGTATCCTAAAATTCTGACACCTTGTTAGTTGGTGGAGTGAAGAGCACACATATGTGAACATGCGCGCGCACACACACACACACACATTTTGATACAGGACTGTTCCTATAGTATTTGCAAAGGTTAAAATTAAGTTTAAGTATAGGCATACGTTGTACTCAGATAGCAGTCAATAGATCTTATGCTACCATCAAATACACAGGCTGCATTTATAAATCTTTGGTATCCAAATTCATTTCAGGCTGCACTGCACATTCTTGTACCTACCAGTCTCTTATGTACCTGGGTTTTAATTGTTTCTCTCTTTGACATAATGAATGCCAGAAAGTAACCCTGAAGCACTCATTTTGCATCATAAATCACAGTATCTTTTCAAAAGGGAGGGATAATTACAACAAAATAACAGTTCAAATCTGCATGGAATTTGCTTCTTACCTTTGACAAATTGTGGAGAAAATAATTGCCTAAAGACAACATAGAACATTGATTTAGATGACTTGTTATGCACACATAGTGTACTCAGTGAAAACAACCTTCTTCCAATAAAAAGCCCACCATACACAAGACCAATTCAAGCTCCTGACAAATTAATTTAAGGGCAAAACACTGCACATTTGTATTTCCTTGTCAGTTCCTTAAAAGCCTGTTCATCACGTCTCTTCTGCCCTCTGTATTGTAGTTTATTTTAAAGAATGCTTTGTTTTATCAGCCTGCTTTGTAATTGTTCCTATTATTTTTCATAAGAATTGTCTTTCCTTGGCTTTTTTTTCCATTTTAGCTCTTTTAGTTTTGATGGAAATATGATAAGATGCCATGGTGTATGAACTACTGTTCTGATACTGTTCTGTTATTTTACTCTCTGGTGTCGAATCCATCTTACAGATTGTGCTGCTTTTGCTAAAGCTGCTTGATGTCAGATAAAGTTATGCTTGGAGATACAATGATGTCTTATAATTGCACTTCCCAAAAAAATACATACTATTTGATTTGTACAAAACCTATCAAATTGTGCTAGAATTCTTTTTATGAAAAGCTGAGGAGACTTGCTTTGTTCTTTTTTTTAAAGGAATATGAGGGAAACAGGCAAACTTATCACAGCTCACCAGCCTGAAGATTATTCAGACAAGCCTATCTGAGTTGCTCTTACTTTTGCATATAATTGTGCCATTATTTTTAAATAGTAATGAAGACATAGCCTGCATGATATAGGCAAGCTCTTTTACCGCTGTTTGGCTGTTCTTCATTCCCAATTCTTTCCCCTTTTAAATCCATGTGCAATGCCTGATCTCTAAGGTTTGTATCTCCGACAAGTTTGAGCAAACACCCTTCTTTGACAGGCCAGGATCTGCAAGGGAAAGCTGTTCAGCAGTTCATCAGGAGCCAGCAGAATGAGGCTGCAGTTTGATATGGATATATGCAGGTACTACTGAAGTAGAAATAACAGGGATGAAAAGGGTATGGAAAAAGCAGGCCATCAGCTACTTCCTCAAATAGGGACATGGTCTGAGGGATGTGCAGATAGCTTCATTCTCTTCTAAATGCTCTCTTTGCTTTCTTCCACATTATAAATCTCCCCCAAGCCCTTTTGTGAAAATAATCCTTAGCTGCAATCAGCTGCTTTCCTGCACATATCAAGTTACCCATACCTTCCTTTTCTTCTAAATCTCCTTCTTCATCATCTTCTTCTTTATCTTCTTCTTTCTCCTCTTCTTCTTTGTCCTCATCTTCTTCCCCCTCTTCTTCCTCCTCTTCTTCCATTCTCCTGTACAGTGAGTTTCCCATGGCAGATTGACCATACTCAGGAAACAGTAAAACTGTAAAATAAAAAACAAATGCAGTAGTCTTTAGCATGTCAGGGTTTTACAAAATACTCTCACCAGAGGTTTACTTAATTGTAGTAATTTATTCTTAATGGAGAATTACTATAACAGCACACTAAAACATATAGCTAAGAATTACACTTACTGTTATGACTCACTAACCTAATAGGTCTGTTTTATGCATTTACTATGATTCTGTAATTTTTCACAAACTTTTGAGTACCTATGAATTTAATTTTAATTAATTATTCCGTAAAATGTGCAACATTATTCCTTTTAAACTTCACCTGTAATATTAAAAATATACTGTCTCCTAGCAATTAAAAAAAAAGACATTTAGAATTTGCTTTTCTAATATAAGATTTGCCCAAAGTACACTGTGATTATGCATAATACCCATCCTTTTAGAAACAGAAGATCAGAAATTTCAGTTTCTACAAAACAATTTGGTGCTTTGAAGAAGGGCATCATACTGGGACTCTTCCTGGTATGAAGATCATAAGGGCAGGAACATGCTGCCATAGGCAATAGTGAGAAGAAGAACTAAATTTTCCTTCTTTCTCTTCTTTAGACAGAAGAATAAGAAGGAAACAAATCAGAGCACCCTTGGGCAATTGCACAGAATTGGATTATTTATCACTGATGATGAGGCTTGGTTTGAAGCCAAATGTTTACTGGAAAAGAATTTAGAAGGTTTGAAGGAGAATTGCTTAAATCCTATGGACAATATTAAATAAGAAAATGTTGCAAAGACAATGACTGGAAAATCCATGAAAGACAGGAGAACCAAACTTCCCAGCCCAACTGGTAAAATTCTTTTCTGTTTAATTATTTCCTGTCATAGCAACACTGTTCATGTCCCACTGGAGTGAATGTACAGACATCTAGCTTCTGTTATTAAAAAAAGCAAAAAGTTGTCATTGTCCATGTGTTCATTAGAGAAGAAAGTTTTACTCCCAAGTTAGCTCATGATTTTCTTCATGTTAAGGCTTTTTTTTTTTTAACCAAACAAAAGCAATCAAATGGAGTCAGAATGCTAAACCCAGAACAGAAATAATAATTTCCTAATAATTTGTACATGTTGAAAGCACAATTTATGTCTTTGGACATATTAGTACAAAATTCATCATTGCTGAAAAATTATTTTGATGACATTCTGTTGAATAGTTTTTCATTAGCAGGATGTTTTGTTTCCTTCGCTTTTTTATTAGTTGTATGATTTGGCAACAACTATTGTAAAATAGGTCTCCAGAAGAATTTATCACATACTTTTTTTTTTTCTTAGTACTGCAAGAAAGCATAAGTTGGGATCTATCTCCATAGCAGTACAACTAATTTTCGAAGTAACAAATTAACATATCGGTGATCCCTCTTAGACTGAGTCCCAGGAACTCCTCTGTAACTTTGGATAGCTCCTGAGGGAAAGACTGTAGCAACAGAATTCCTTGACTCAGACAGAGCTTCCTCCTGTCTATGCTCTATACTTTATGTCTGAAATCAAAGGTTTTGTTTCCCCTCATTAAAAAAAAAAGATGAAGCAAACAAATATACAATGCCATGGGATGCATCTATGGTCACTCTCAAACCTCTATAAAGTATGTAACCTTGTCTCACAAAGTTCTGTGGCCTGACAGAAATGTGTCATCATGATAACACATTTCAACAGGCACCTTGATCAGTAGAAATGTGTCACTCAGGTACTAATTATGTATTTCTGTGGAAACAGTTTATCAAATGCAAGTTAGGTGGCATATGGGAATTGCAAGTTGGTGTGGTAAGAACTGGACACTAACAAAAAAACCCAGATCAAAATAGGGCAAACGCACCTGAACTGCAGATGGATCTTACTTTCCGTACTTGGGCCTGAACACTAATTTCACTTCTGTAAAGGACTGAAGAAGAACTCAAGCTGAATATATGCAGACCTTAATGTTAAACTTTGAAATTCATCCATATAGGATTTAAACTGTGGGTCCTGCAAGTTAAAATCTAAATACTTCAAGTTAGTTTCAGGAAAGCTTTACTTTGCTGAACATTACTGCAGTGATTTCAGTAACAGTAACAAAGAGAATATTCACGCATGGCTGAAAAATATGTAAGTTTGATATGAATGATGTGCCAAAATGGCTGAAAAGATAAATACTTAAACTGAACATATCTAAATACTCGTTTTCAGAGAATAGTCAGACACCTTTTGGTTATGTCTGAATAACAATGAAAGGAATATACTATAATATGCTTCCTCCTTCTCATACTGCAGAGCGCCATTTGATGTTTACTTTTAAGGTTATATACATACACAGAATTACACAAGTATCCCAGTTACATACAATACAGGCCACACCGTGATATAGATTTGGCTAAATAATGCTGATGGGAAATAAAACAGTAGGAAAACCATCAGAAATAGAAAAGTGCAGCTTTCCAGAAGAACAAATAGTAAAATGAGCTCATCTTCAGTCTGCAAATTAGTTATATTGTTTTACTTTATTTAGATTCCCTTGAAGACTATCTGAAATACCACATTCTCAAGTTTATGCTGATCCTTTTCAGTTGGTCCATAACATCCCCAACCAAAATCAAAACAACAAAAAATATTTTTGCAGTTCTTATAACATGGCAAATAAATTACTGTTCAGCCAATGTCAGTTATTTCTTTCCAATTATGAAATATTAAATAAAGCTGTCAGACTTTCTCACAGGAATTTCTTCTAGTCCAAACTCCAGATTTACTAAATAAAGGATCCTTATCAAAACCTCTTCTCCTTTTCTTAATCAGTTGGTTTCAAAATCAATTTCTCTATCCTTTTCCAGACAATTCATTGTGACCTCAATTGAAATGTTCAGTTTTGTCTGCTGCATTCAGCAGTGCTCAGCCAGTTCAGTCTGTTAGTTCTTCTAGCTGCCCATCCTTACTCACACAATTGCATCCACAGCTGCCAGTTCCCAAAGGATTCAGTCCCTGAAATTCTCATCCATGAAAACTTTACTCATATAAATATTTCTGTGTAAGAAGATAAAACTAGAATACCAGATGTCAAGAAGTTAGTAAAACTCTAACCACTTTTAAATATATAGATCCTGTCAAGTTACATAGAAACTCAGTAGCAGTTAGCATCTTGAAAGCATAGCAAAATTAATCAACTAGAAGAAACAGGTCTCTATTAAAATATCAGACAGCATGATAGAGACTTTTCAGGCCTACATAGAAAGAAATGATAGAAAGGCTGTTATCTTGGAAGGAATAAACCACGGACTTCCTACTGTTTAAGAACAAAGTATGACAAGCATGAGTAGCAGGGAAAATGTCATTAAAGTTCTATGTGAGAAAAGCTCTAAGTGTGTATCAATCAAGATAATATCAGTGGGAAAATGGCTTCAAATCACTAGTGGCTGAAAGAGCTAGGTATACTTGGAGACATATGTTCACCTTGAAAACTTAATGCAGAAAGGAAAAGATTTAAATAATCGGTTAGCATGCTTAGTGATTCCCAGAAAGCTTTTCAGTCCGTCCTGTGTGAAAGTGTATGCTGGGGCATAGCTATGGCTCTCACTGTCAGGGCATATTCTCATGGAAATTTCTAACTGAATCACTCAGTGGGCACATTTATATGGTAAAAAGCTGTAGAAAAATCTCCCAAAGCCAGAGGAAAGTTATACTGCCAAAACTGTTAAGCCCTAAGTGGGTTTCCAAATAAAATTCAGTGGTTCTATTGGGTGTCACTTGAATGAGTTGACAATAAACTAAGGCACTAGTTAAAAAAGGCCTTTTTAATATGGAAAAGTATCTTTCAGTTTCTGAAACAGCAATCCCCTTGAGAATAAACTGAAAGGTGAGACTTGTGAAAGGCTTTGTCCAGTTTCAGCCTAGTGCCTTTCATATGTTTAGAGATGCATTCTGCTGTTGCTGCATATCAATTTTATGGCTTTAGTGTGGTTTTCATCAGTTGCACAGAGCAAAAGAAACATTTCTTTTGACTCTAGACAGCTTTTAACATTTTTTGTGTTGTGACTAACCTTCTAACATAGAGTCATTCATGGACTACTTTCACTCCCTCTCTCGTTAACCTCATCTCATGCCTCTTACATCAGAAGTCCATCTGTCTGAGTACATGAAAATTTCACAGAAGGTAAAATTAAAATTAACTTCCTTGAGTCAATGGCTGTTGTGAAGGCTGTAATTAATTTCACAGAGCAACATGTCTTTGGAGGCCTGCAGTTATTTCATAATGATCTTCATAATTTGTTTTGGTCTCAAGCTTTCTCCAAGTACTCTTTATATCACTGAGGTAGAAAAGACTTGTTTATTCTAAAGGGCAAATATCTGGTGTACATGATTGACATGTTGATAGTGACTTCAGGAAACAAACAAACAAAATTTCTGTTA
Source organism: Piaya cayana (assembly GCA_013389865.1). Classification (NCBI taxonomy): domain Eukaryota; kingdom Metazoa; phylum Chordata; class Aves; order Cuculiformes; family Coccyzidae; genus Piaya; species Piaya cayana. Next base: position 446,702 of record WAAB01005898.1, read on the forward strand.
AGAGGGAGTATGTATACCTTATTGTTTTTGATGAATGCTACAAACATTTTTGTAAACACATGCAAGGAAAAAAAAATTCTTCTCTAAAAATACCAGTAAAATATCAGATGTGAATTCAGTTATTTCAGTTCACCAAAATATTCCAAAATACAATTACAGCATTACTAAACAGCTGTGAAAGATGTTTAATTGGCCTTCCTGCCCTTCACCTCTACAGAGATTTTACATGAGAAAGTTTTCTCTTTTGTTATTTGAAAAGGAAGAACATTTACTATCTTAACAAGAACTTCCAGCTGATAAAATCTAACATGAACAACTCAGCCTACTGAGCTTCACTCTTAAACACCACAGCCACAGACTTCCACTAAGCTTTACCCTATGTAATGCCGTGATTCTCTGAATGTTGTGATATTTCATGTGCACTGTGATGGTAACTCATATGTGTTAACCACACTGCCTTTATGTCAAGTTTTATCCAGTCAGCAAGCTTGTACTAGGAGGGAGGGCTCCCTGAATGTGGAAGATATGGCAGGAGTTGAAGCCTAGTCTGGTGTTTGAGAAGGGGGCAATATCTGTGACAATCGCACATTTCAAATTCCCACATCCTGAAAAGTGCCAAAACCTCTAATTTCCTGTTACGTGGATAGCACCCTATGCAATATCATCCTCTCTTTTACTTAAAATTAAGTATTTAAATTCTTATCCACAAGCTTTTCCTTCCACATAAATGATTATTTTCCACTTTACATCAAATCTTCCAAGCTTAGACCAGCCCTACTGTGGAGAAGGGAGTATTATTCAGAAGGCAGTATTATTTTCATTAAGCCATGTCTTAAAAAAAACATATCAGAATGGCATTTGAAGGTGCACATTATGTTGGTGGAGACTGTCTTTTTGGTGAGACACAAAGCAAAAACTCATTTGCAGTCACAATGATCTTAAATTTTGCCTAGCACTGTATTGATTACAACTCAGTCCCTTATAACCTTTTGCTTTGACCTTTATTCTTTCTTTGCTACTTAAATTTTCCATTTACAGAACATAAAATCTGACAAAGAAAAGTAAGAATTAACATATACTGCATATATGAAATGAGCCATACCCATCATCCTTAGGAGCACAAATAAAATCCAGTGCTGCCAGAGCTTCTCAATATTCATAGCAATATTTGAAAAAAATATGCCACTCATATGCTGTGAAAGGAATTTCTATGTTCATCCTTTTGCAGTCGAATAGGGTAGGTGGATAATTGGAAATGGGGAGTGAAAAGGGGGCTAAGTTTTACATAGCATAAATGATAGCAATATGTAGACAAGCTTCCTTTAATCAGTCAACCAGCGTTAGACAGCTTCAAAAACTGGCAGTTAACAGTGTTTTTCTTGGCTTGTGGTAGTTGAAGGACATTGATATACACATCAAACAGAATTCAGGGTGCTCATTGTGGAAGTCCCAACTGAAGCTTCATATGGAAGTAAAAGATGGAATTCAATCCCTTTATCATACATAAGACATACAGACTCCACTACCAAATTTCTACTCATTTTGAATGAATAATTAATTTTCTGGGGATTTACAGGTAAATGTGTTCATTAAAGTCTAGTCTCTTAAATAAAATTGTAACATACTCTACACTAATGATTCAGAGTAGGTCAAATGGAATGGTGAGCTTGCGACGCTGGTGGGTTTTTATTGTTTGTAAGAGTTAAAATTAAAAATATAAAATGCTAAATTTCTTAAAGGTCTTTATTTAAAAAAACCCACCAAAATTACGCTTTTTTTTCTGTGCAGGGCATGAACAAATGCACATTCCCAAATTTGACCTTTATTCTCTTGTTATACACCTTCTTTAGTCCTCCTGTTTCTTTATTTATGTTTCACAGTGCTCAAATGTGCAGGCATGGGCATACATATGCCCAAATAACAACTTCCCTCTGCTTTCTGTGGCCTCATTAACACACTTGAAACTATATCAGACCAATTTTTTTAACTTCCAGGAGCGTGACCATTATTGAAACAATAATTTTTGGCATCATTTTTATAATTAGCAGTTTACAATCAGAAGAAGCAACTCAATATCCTCTTCTGCAAGAGAGAATTGCAAAAGCTGTGTCCCAGTGATCTAAGGAGAACAGCAGAAATGGATGTTCTCCTGAAATAACCTCCTGAAAGCAAGCTGGTAACTTCAGTTGTACTATTGACAATAGAAGATGGCAATCATTTTGAAAGATATTTTTCTGTATACAACCTGTAAAACAACACTGTTTTCCTGAAAAGAAAACTACTTCTTAGAGGATAACAGGGAAACAATACATCTGTTCAGGCAGATTTATTGACCTATTTTAACACACTTGTGATGAAATAAAAAAATTCTCCTTGCATGGGAATTGCAGTATATCTTCCCCTAAATATTTACACAGTAGTGATACCTGCTAATGAGAAACAAATGGAAGTCCTTGAAAATTAAGAAAGGCCCAAGCAGCTAGTTACCAAATCTGCCAACTCTGTTATGAAACCATCATATGCAGATATGTATAGAAAATATGTGATGTATCAAAATTATAAACTAAGCCAAGTTGCTTTACATTTTATATATTTTACATTTGAAATATCAATAAATATTTTCCATTGCTTTTCAATGCCATCAGGAAAGGAAAGTGGGTAAAAAGGTAATGCAACACACTTATAGGAAGAAAGGTAAGAAAGATTTGGATACAGACTTATAATGAATGCTTTAAAGATGAAAGATATTTGTTTCTAGCTAAGTTCTGAATGTTTCAGCTGCCATAAAAGGGAGAAAAAAACTTCTAGCAAATATGTTTGGGAAGGTGTGATTAAGCAAAAGGGTTTCCATCAGGAAATAATTTCAGCATGTTGCAGCGCTTTGAAGATAAGAAATCCTAACATAGCTGCAGCTACAGTTAATCCCTGGGGGGGCTTGCAGCCCAGGAGGTGGAGGGCGAATAGGGTCTCCTGCCAAAGCAGAGGTTGGTTTTACTGGTTCCAGGCCCTGTGGAGGAATTCCCCTCCACAGGCACAGACTGACAGGCATCCTAGAAGGGCAATTGACAGACAATATCCACTTCCAGGTAAACATGCTACAAACTAGCATAATAAGAGTCTTTTTTTCAATATATTTAATGAGACTTTTGTGACTCTTTTAAGTAATCACAAGATTTCAGTCATGACTGGAGAGTATTTTTTCACAAGTATATAAAACAACAAGAACCACAGGTGCTTAGAGAACAAATACAAAGCCATTGTAGTTTTCGCCAAAGAGATGTAAATCTCTGCTTTTATTTCTGTCCTTTATCTTAGGCATCTGTTTTTGTAGATGTTTATATCACAATGCAGTATATAAATAATGAAAACCTAAGGAATCATTTGGATGGAAAACATGATACAATTTTAAGAAATTATTATCTTTGTTCCCCAAATGTCACATAATCAATGAGAGGAAAAATTGTTTCTGTGAGAAATATTACTCCTTCTACAAGATTAACACTGATGAAAGAGAATAGCTAAATGACACTCTACCTATACCAAACATTTCTTACCTTCCTGAGACAATGGTTTTGTAACCTATACTGTGAATGTTCTTTGCTTATGCATCTCAGCTGTACAATCTCAGAGAGGAGAGGACTGATTTGTTCCTTGTACCAAAACATGCCATTTTACACTGACTTCAGTACTTGGAAAACCAATTAGTGTTAAAATAAAAACTAAATTTTTCTGAAGAGTGATTTATGATCTTCATTGACTCCTGAGTGGTGCTTAAGGTGTCAGGCCTAGTGAAAAGCTACAGATGTTAGTTATTTTGCAGTAAGCTAGACTAGAAATTCATAGTGTGTTAGCTAGCCCACTTCAATGCCTTAAGTTTTCAATTTACAGGTGTTTACCATACAGCAAATGTGAGGAGTAAGTTATCTTATTTGCTTTGGATAGTAGCGTGCACACAGATCTTTTGAAGCAACTGAATCTGTAGCTTGCTTGCCCTGCAGTCACTTATCCATGTAGCAACATCTGTAACACTTATTTTGGAACATATTTAACAGATTTTTCCAGTTGAGGTCACTCAAAAACATTTATCTGAATAAATAAAATACATTTATTCTGGCTTTGTTAAATCACATTAAGCTTGAAGCATTCATTGAGAACTTATAATAGCTTAAACAGAAACTGAGCTTCATTTAGTTTAGTTCACTTCTAAGATAAGACCAGATTCAACACTATATAGAAATAGTTTCACTTACCTAAAGTATGACAAATATCAGATGAAGTAGCAACTCTGAATCAAAACATTACAACTAGACAATTTAGACAATTTTCTATTCAAGACTTACCTTTCAATTCTTATTTAAGTTTAGAAGCCTTTAAGGATATTCCTAAAGTAGATTTACATTCACTGCTCTAGGATATTTATTTGATTACTGACTAACTAGTGGCAGCAAATAATGATAGATGAAAGCTAGCAGGCCAATAATCCCTATGTTTTTTGCATTTTTCAAATGAACATCTTTAGTCTAGAAGAGTCAAACTTGCAGTTACCAACAACACAATCAATATTTGAAAATTTGCCAGTCTTTTAATACTAGATTTGCTTAGGACAAAACAGAAACATCTAAAGTCTGCAGCATAAATATGTTTAGTGTGCCTAGCTTTTAAGGAGCATGTTAACCACCTTAAGTCATTCAGTAACCAAGTAAATGATGATAGAAATGTCTCATGGAAAAATCCTCTTCATGATACATTTTGAAAGTATTTGCTGCTGGAACATTTTTCTTTAAAAAATATATAGGTTTACAGCATAAAAATCGTGAAGAATTATTTTGAAATACAACTAAATCATTGTAGAAGGTAGACAAAAAGACATTAGCAGAGATTTCACTGTAAAGTGCTGTTATCCAACACAAGCAGCTGCAGGGAGGGAGCCCAGGTTTTGGGAAATATACAGAGACGTATGCACACATGTGCTGACAGACATAGTCATAGATGCACATACGCATGGTGTCATGCCCCAGATCCATGAGCTACACACTCTCGCCCAGGCTTCTTTTGACCTGCAGTCAAAATATGGAGATTTATCTATCTGTGCAACCATCTGGAGGTGAACAAGGGCACTCTCAGGGTGAAAATCAAAAGTGAAATTTATTCTGGCTTCAACCAAAATGAACAGACCAAAATACTCAGGAGCACAGCAGAGATATGGGGGAGCAACTTCTCAAAGTTGCACAAAACCAGAGATTTCAATCTGTTCAGATCACAGTCTGATCCCTGAACACAGCCAAAGTCATTTGGATTAGATCTGATGCACACTGACACCAGTCAAAAAAAAAAGAGTAAGGTAAATGAGAGACAGAGAAAGAAAAACAGAGAAAGGAGAAGAAAGAAATCATACTTCCATGAACAACACTAGTTCCTCAGGAACACATTGTTGCTGCAGCTGCAGCTTCTCCCAAGCTGCATGTTCCAGGCTGCTCCCATCGAAGTGATGGACGAGTGTGCACCATGGGGCTCCTTGCAAGTTCTTTTACATGCCCAGTCCATGCCCCATCATCACATGGGAGGGCTCTTGCTGTGTATTTGCAAAAGCTCCTTTGAGAGGCTCTGGCCAGGTGGATGTGAGGAGGGGGGATGGTGGGCAGCACCAGCTACTGCATCTCCTCCCTCCATATCAGCCGGGTCAGGACCAAGAGCTTGGCCTGGCACCACAGATGAGGCCCTTAAGTGATATCCTAAGATCAGTCTTTGGGGAGCGCCTGTTGCTGCACTCCCTCTGCTCTTTATTGCTAGTGCCAGGAAATAAGGGCACAAATGGCCTTTCAGGCAAATGTTTAAGGCAAAGAAAGAAGCAAAGTCAGACTTTACACACGTATACAGGCACACACACAAATGCCCACACATGTGCATGACCAAAAATGTGCATAGACTCTTACGCACATATGTACACAAATGGATCCAGCCCAGGAAGGCTGTAGATTTTCAGGACCTATCACAGAAAAATCCAGAAGAACATCCAGCTGGACTAAAATATCAGGGCAGCAGAAAACTCTGTTTCCTTTTGTCTCAGAAACACAAAACCAGAATTACAATATAAGTGAGATACTTACTCTTTTATCCACATACTACTTGTAGTCACTGTCCCAAGGCATTTTTTTTAGGATCTCTGTGTATCCATCAGCGTGCATAGTTTCTTACTTTACTATTCTTCCTTTTTGTCTCAAAAAGGAAATAAAAAGGTATGCTCTTTGTCTTAGGTTGTAGATTCTCTTCTCAGTGGAAAACAAAATCTCATGCCAGTACTATTGCCCAACACACAGATCAATAAATGTAAAGTGATACTGCGAATGACCCTGATATGAAGGGGCTGATGGAACCCTTCTGCTGTGCAATTGGACCCATGAGCCAGAGGAGCAGAAATGGTAGAAATGGGGAAACAGTGACAAGAATGGGGAAACTGGCAGAAATTACAAAATGTGGCAGGGCACAGCAGGCACCACAAGAGGATTTCCAGTGCTTGGGCTGATGTCACTACCCCTGCAAGCAGTCCTGATCTTCCCTAGAAAAAAGGCAGAGTGCTAGAGGGAAGCAGCTTCTGAGTCTGACCCATGACATCACCTTGACCTACACTGTCAAGATTTCACATGAACAGCATGCAAGATTAAATACTAGAGAAAATTAAAATCCCTAGTTTAATTGGCAGCTACCACCTATATTAAATAGATCCTCTTAAAGAATAGTGCTTCTGAATCACTAAGGCTCATTTTCAATTATTGCATTGAAAATGTGCTTATGAGAAACATTTTTGCAAAGCCTGTGAAACTGTGAGGATTAGTTTGAAGTATCCAATGTGATCAATATCTTGCAATCGCATTAAGACCTCAGGCAACAGGGGCCTTCATTCCTTCCCATTTTCTGTTTTCTGTTTCTAAGCACCATCATAGGCAATCAGACATGAACAGAAAATGAATTTGCTACAAGCTAGTAGCATTGTAAGTGGCTTTGATATAAGTGGAACAAGGGTCGGTAACTTCTAAGCTCCAGTAGCCTGATAAGAATATTAAGTCTACCATTTATCCCCAATGAGTGCTTGATTAGCCATACAGTGCTCTGCTGACAGAGTTCACTAAAAATACATTATGTTAATAACACTTGAGTGCCAGCAACACCGGGAAAGTCCCATCTTAACACAAAGAATGAGTCGTTATGGTATTTACCTGGCAGATACACTTATAGGCAAAAGATATGGCTTTCTAGTCCTGTTTGGAAAAGTACAAGTAGAAACAGAGGTGACACTTCAAAGCATGGGAGGATTAGAAGAAAATACAAAATAATATTCCATATTGGCATTTTGGCATGTGGTAAATAAAAAGATACTTAGGGTTTTTAGAGCAGACAGCTGTCAGTGGTGAAAACTCATATATATTTATCTTTGCCTAAACTACATCACATGGCTTTTCACTAGCGCCTCTTTCCGCCTGGTTTAATATCGAACATGTTCCTCTTCTTTGTGCACTTGGAGTGTGTGCTTGGATTCCTGCCGCAGTCCCATGATCCCAGCCCAATGCTACTGCCCCACTACTTATGCTCCTGTTAAGACTGTATTTTTTCTCGTCTCAGGGGAGGATTTACAGGTTGTTTCTCTTTCTTAGCACTGGCTACAGGTGTCACATACCTGAGCAACAATCCAAACCACACTTCTGCATAGAAGACATTTGGGTGGAGAGGTTTATTGCAACTTGAAATTAATGCACTGAATCTTAAAGCTTCTTCCAGCCACCGAACACCCCTGACCTCTTCACAGTTCTGTCCTCTACCACAGCTGCCAACATATAATTAGCAACCCACCTATCAAGTCCATGGACTTTGCACAGAAGACAGACCCATTCTGCAGACTGCTGCCTGCCAGCTATTACACAGGCAAGCTGGTGTACAGTATTTGGGTATGACTCACTCACACACAGCAAGGGCAAGCAATTATTTCACAGCCTTAAAATAAAGAGTTTTTCGAAAGAAAAGCACAATTAATCTGGCCAATAGAGCTGGTCTAATATGGGCTTTTTCAAAAATTTTACTAGCAAAATATACTTTTTAAACCCAGTCAAAATTAGGTCAAATTTGCCACACAGTTTCAAAGAACAAAGATAACATTTCACAAAGGCAAAAGAATGTTTCCTCCAATTCAAAAAGATTTGATTTTTCTATATTTTAGAGATGCCAGAAAAATACTTTAAGAATTGATAAAAGCTAAGCCCAAAAGATTTGCTTCAGAATGAATAAAACATTTTGGTGTACCTGAAACATATCATTCTTTTAGTGTTTCATTTTGCTCAGAAAATGGAAGAACAAAAAATAACTTGGGACTCTAGCAACTTTAAAAAATATTGACAGTGAGCCAAACCCCTCAGCTACTCACCGTCAACTATTGCAAACTATCAGACTGTTTAAATGCAGACTTAGAAAAGAACCAAGTAATCTGATCTGTTGTAACTGTTTATATGTGAAGTAGTAATGTGAGAAAGGTCTGGGCTACAGAGAAAAGCAAGCACTTCCATGGCACTATTTGTCTCATACTAATGTCAAAGCCTAAAATAGGTCAGATGAATCATGCCTTAAAAATGCTCATTTCTTTTCAGCGACTAGAGGGAAAATACAGGTGACTAGTACTGGTGTAGCAGTCTACCTTGTTAATACCGACAGTGGGGTGAGATGAATTTCTGCATTTTGGTAGTTCAGAAAAAGAAAGGTATATGTGAAAGACCCAAACATGGGGTCAAAAATTGGAAGGAACCAAAAACAGACAAGATTTAAATTGTTGGTGGTGACTCTGGCATTTAACATTCCATGTTCTACTTGTTCTCCTGTGTTTGACTTTTTTTCTCACCTTTTGTTCCATTTAACCTTCTCATCTTCCTTTTTTTTTTTCACTCATCTTCTGCTTTTCTTTCTCCAACCCACACAACTTGATAGCTGTTTTACAGAATGTACAGTTGATAGTGTCCACCTGCTTCTGTCATCTGCTTGCTACCTTTCATCACCGTTGGAAAACATTTTAAAAACCATGACCACTTATGTATGGTAGGGGGAATGAATTCTCCCAAACTGGCAAATTGTACTGTTGTAAGCAGGAGAAGACATTAGATGTGACTCCAAGCAAGTGGGTTTTTTTTTTCAGACTTTAACACTGAAATGCCACTTTCATTACCTTCCATTTTTTTCAATGTAGGTATGGTCTGGACCCAGACCTCTCTTTGAAGTTTTGTTATGAAATCAAGTATTCCAGGAACCCTAACCTAATTACTTCTTTTTTCTTTCCCTTCATGGACCTACTCTAAATTCTATATGCAATATTATGCGTTTTACATTCATTGTGTTTACGTGAAAATGAGGCAACAGTGTCCTTGGTGGTCCAAATCTGTCCAATGGTTTCAGTGCTGACTTCCATATTAACAGAACAGTGACATTTAAAAAAATATCCCCTCTACCTAAATGGAAATTAGTTGTGTGTAGAGTTGTTAACAATGCACATTGTGCATTCTTCATTATATATTCATATGTATCTGTACACTATGTATATATGTACAAACATTGCACCCATCTCTTAAATTTCATTTCAATTTTAGCTAGAGCCTTCTGATGATGTTTACTGTGCACTACAAAAATATAGTAAGAATCACAACAAAAAGTAAGAGCAATCTGTATTACTCCTAGCAGTACAACATTGCTTATGTGGCTACACCCCTGAAGAAAGAGAATAATGCTTTCATCACTCCACTTCATGAAAGCATTTTACAGGCATCAGATAACTACACAGAGAATATAATTCTAATGGAACCCACAATACTCCTGGATGTCTGAACTGCTGATCATTTTGTCTGACAGTACAGAAAGTTAAAGCAAGCTGAAAGTTTTCAATTTATAGTGATTAGTGTACTTAAGCAGCAGAAAATCATATACTTACTGTTCTACTCTGACTGTGTATGATATATGAAGTACAATGAACTACAGTAAAAAAAATTTTAAAAAAGAAACCAAGTGGTAAAGAATCAAGCTATGCTCTTCATTAGCCTTAGTATTTATTCTACCATTTTGCAAGCAATAAGAGGCCACATACAATGTTACTGCCCTTTATTTCCTCCTGTCCTTTGTGGTTTGCTATTTATATTAACAATATCTCCCTTTTACATTTTCATTATTGCTGCTTTTTGCCTCTGCCATCTGGGATTCTGACATTGTTATTCACCAAATTTACTATCTCTAGCTAATCCTTCAAAATTCTATCCGGTTATCACCCTCATTCCTGCTAAATTCTCAGTTAATTCCAGGAATATAGGACAGCACTAATGAACCTGATTTTTTCATAGTCAAAGGATACACTTGAATACATGCAAATTAGATTTGAGGAAGAATAGTTATGATCCGCTAAAAGCATGCCATAGATTTCTAAGAATTTCATCAAGGTAAGTGTACAGAGACTTCAGAAGATACTGATCATGAAGAAACTTAAAGACACTGTAGAATGAGTTTTTATGAAAGAAAATCATCATCCTACCTTCAGCTAAACATGTAAAATAGATTTTATGGAAATCAAGGAATTTGGCACTTTTTTCCAATTATTTCAAATCTCTTATCATCTGCCTTTGTCGTACTTCCATGCTGTACTCTTGGCAGTAGCAGTGAGTGTGTTAGACTCAGAAACAGTAATTAGTATCTGTTCATACAAATGTTCTGGCCTGTTTTTTCTCATTACTCAAACTCCATACACCAGACATGTTTAGAAGCATAAATTGTTTTCCTACTGCGCTTCTAATTAACACTTCCATTAAGATCCAGGCAGAGAGCATGGAACATACTGAACGAAACTGCTGTTTACAGAAACGGTGATAAAATGTGTACAAATATGTCCTGCAAAGTGCAATCAAGCCAGCTTGCATGACATGTGGATGTGTTTCTCTGTGTATGTAGGCACAAACAGATGTGGTACACTCACATGCAAGACTAATTTGTTCATTAACTTCAAAAAAACCTAGATGAATAACAGTCCATTAATTTTTATAATTACTTCTCGCATACCCATATCACTACTTAATTTGGTTTCTGAAGCTTTTGAGAGCTTCAGACTGGCTGCTTGGCATGATTATACTAGATACTCGAGTTACCTTCCACTGGTTTTGCATTTCCTACATAAGTTTTGCTTGGAGTTTTATACACCTTCTGATGGCGTCCATCTCTCTTCTTCTTTTATGTGAAAGTCAAATTAACCTTAAATTAAGATAAATAGTAACAGTTTGGCTTTTTTGCTTCCATTTTGAAAGGCAGAATGAATTGATCAAATGGTTTGCTAAGCATCATAAATAGTTGTAGATTTCTAGAAGAATTCACTTATACTTTTGAATAAAACCTTGCACGATCTCTTCAATTTTGCATACATTCCATACAAAATCAAGAAAGAAAAAACTCGGAGAAGTTGTAACTGAATTTCACCTCCAGAAATCCCATTGTGAGACTCAAGAGAGTCAATCCACAAGGAAAGAGATTAAACAAATAGTCTTGTGACCCAAAGTGCAATAAGCTTTGCACTGTGAGAGTAAGTTTGAAAGCTTGACAATTAACTGTAACTCAAGGTTGGCGATGGGGGATGTTGTTGTCTTTGTTTTTAATTACATTTTATTGAACAACTAAGTGATAAGCATCAAAAGACAAGATTGTCTTGGATCATCAAAGACAGGGGAGTGTGTTTGTTCTGTGAATTCAGGCAAACTAAAACAGCTTTTCCTGTGTTTACCTGAGTAATTAATGAAAGACCAAATTGCTTTTGAGCCAGGAGGCTGCAGTTAATTGGAGTTATGTGCATTCAGTGAACCTAGCGATTTGGAGTAAAAAGGATTTACAGCGTGGGTGACAACCCTCTTCAGGGAAATGCCGCAGCAAAGATGAATATTAGAAGACAACTTCCAGATGATATAATTTACATGGAAAGCTTTCTCTCTTGGTCAAACTTTTAAAATGGAAAATACCAGTGGTTTAACTGAGTAAAATGCTTAGAAAATGTTTAGTTAAATAATAAGGTTTAAAAGTGGGATTTGGACATTCAACCTATTGCTATTATTTTTAACTGTTAAGATCTGTGAATTCAGAGAAGTTTGCCAGTCTACCCTAAGGAAAATTGAGCTTTCAGGAACAGAGATGTCCTAATTTCTGAAGTTATTACCATGCCTATTTTTGTAATATACCTCACTAAGGATCAAGGACGTATTGAGGTCAGATGTAGTAGCATCTAGTAATCTGTTATCATAAAATAATAGTTAAGTCATTTTGGTTTTAGCTGTACTACTCAGAATGACAAGAATTATCAGCCTTTGTAATCCTCTTGGTTATTTACCTCATTTTCACGACCTGCCTGAATGCGTTCACTGAAGTGTTCTCAGGTGGAGAACACTGAAGTGTTTGTAGGTACTGGGGATCAAAGACTGCCAATGGAAAAGCCTGCTGGTCTAAAGGGCAAATAGAAAAGATGTACCCCTTCTTCCTGATGAATATTATTAAGTTTAACAAAGTTCTTCTAGACTCTTTTCCTACTCTAGTAAACCTTGTTATATTCTTTCTCTTAATCAAATGATTCTTCCCTTATGCGAGAACAAATTTAAAATAAAGATCACAGAATCACAGAATCACCGGGTTGGAAGAGACCCATCGGATCATCGAGTCCAACCATTCCCACCAAACGCTAAAGCATGTCCCTCAGCATCTCGTCTACTTGTAACTTAAACACCTCCAGGGAAGGCGAATCAACCACCTCCCTGGGCAGCATATTCCAATGCCTAATGACCCTTTCCATAAAAAACTTCC